>PVIU01004619.1:0-124301 GCA_004026605.1 Ondatra zibethicus
GTTCTGTTCTTCAGAAAAACTGCAAACCGAAGAACCCCCCAAAAGGCCTTTGGGAGTGAGCACGGTGTACTCTGGGAAGACACAAACCTTGAAGGTTACAGAAGACAGGTGGCAACTGTCTCATCCCCCGGGACAGCAGCACACTGGCAGAGCAGGGTCTCTGGAGGCCGCAGAGGACAGCGAGCATGGTGAGCGCCATGAAAATACTGGTCACTTCATTTTCTCATGCTTCCAGGCCAATTGCTGACAGTGGCGGAGAGGAGGAGTGGGGAAAGGGATGAAAAACGAGATGAGAGCGGCAATAAAAGAGAAACCAGAGCAAGACATAGAAATTCTGACGATTCTGAAATCAATATAAGTTCCCCATGAATAAGGAGGGGCTTAGGGGAATCAAATTCGGCTATGGACGAGTCACACCTGATCCAAGACCGGTGCAGCAAATAGGAGATAGCAGCTGCCCGACTCCCGGAGGCCTCTGTATGTAGCGCAGTGTCAGAGCCTTCCTTCTGCTCTGCCTGTTCGTACCTCAGCCTCTCGCCAGTTGGCACCATGCCTGCTTCACCTCAGAGGCTGCGTCCCCTCACAGTTTTTCTCGCTGACAGACCATCATGGACTTTTCAGCCCCAACTTTCATGTCTCCAGGATGTTACTTCGACTTCTACCACACATTCCTACCTCTTCCCATGTTTGCTTTGATCACGGAGCACGCTATTTGTATGGATGAACTTTTGAAGGCACACTGTGGGCCCCCAATCACTGCCCCGCTTGTAGATTGGCTAATGTCGGAAGAGGTTTCCATTTGTAACCAATCGTTCGTAACCAGGTTGGGAGAATCGTATGCTTCAAAACATGTCCACCCCAGGCTGCCATTGGCAGAGACAGAATTGAGGAGGCATTGTAAAATATCTCTAGTGAGAGACTGAACCTCTGAATGCTAATTTTGTTTAATGCACACTGTCTAAATGTAAAAATGGCAATATAATCCGATGAAGATTAAAGTTAAAGAAATAACCTCAAATGATGTAAAAGTTGGCTTCCTCCAAGGACCATGTGCATGAGACATCGGTAGCTATCCCTTTCTGGGGACTCAGAAGACACCAGCTATCCCTTCCAAGGGATTCAGAAGACACCAGCAGTTTTTCTTTCACCCATAAATTGAGATAAAGTAGCTGTTGTGGTATAATGCTCACTCCTTTTCTGCTTGATGCTTCTCCCCTCTCCAGCTGAACAGCTGGAGACCTTTCTGCCAACTTTTCTAAGTCCGTGTTGCCTGCAGCTTGTCACAGCTACAAGAAACGTGTCCTGCACCTTTATTGGCACCTTCCATAGGATAGCGTGGGGGCTGACCCTTAAAGTTTTTATACTACAGCAATTCCATCAATACCTGAGCATTCTAATCTGCTTGCTGTCACTGTAGCCAAAAGCAACTTAGAAGAGGGATGAGTTGATTTCAGCTTACACTTCCGGGTCACAGTCCATCCCTGAAGGAAGTAAGAAAAAGTCCAGGGTCCAGAGGCAGAGACTGAAGGAACACTGCTAACTGGCTGGTTCCCACTGGCTCACTCAGCTTAATTTCTTATACAGCCCCGGAGGCCCTGCCTAGGGATGACACTGCTCACAGTGGGCTGGGCCCTCCCAAATGACTCAGTTCGTCAAATTGACAATAAAAATAAACCAGTATACCGATAAATATGGTAACACATTTCTCCTCATCCTTTAAAAAAAAAAAGCATGTTCTTACTAAAAACATGAGCATAATTTAAAGGCCAATGAGAATGAAGCTGATATAAAACATTAGCATTCCCCTGCCTTCCTCCTGTTCCTCTGCCAAGCCACAGCTTCCAAGGCCAGCCAAGTGTAGTAAAAGGCCTGTAAAAGTCCTAGGATGGTAATAGTTGAAAGAAGTACAAAAGGGAAAGACATTAAGGAGAAGTTGGTGGCAAGGAGAGGTTCCCAAAGTCAACAGCAAAGAATGATTCTAGGGAGCATCTTAGTCACTGTTCTATTAAAGAGACACCACGACCAAGGCCATTCTTACAAAAGAAAGCATTTAATTAGGGGCTTGCTCACAGTTTCGGAGGCCCAGGCCATTATCATCATGGGTAGGGAACTTGATGGCACACATGGTGATGGAGAGGTAGCTGAGAGTTACATCCTGACCCATAAGAAGAGAGACAGACTGGGCCTGGCATGGGCTTTCGAAACCTTAAAACCAGCTTCCAATGTCACACTTTCTCCAACAAGGCCACACTTTCTAATAGTGTCACTCTATACATGAGCCTATGGAGGCCATTCTTACCCAAGCCACCACAAGGGGCTAGGTGCTCAACATCAGGAGGGATCTCAGTGGGCACCTGGAAATGCCCTCAAGAACAGCTGTAACGGCAGTGCCAATCTTGAAAGTTCTACAAGAGAAGGAAGGGGAACCTGAGAACCAGGCTACTTAAGCAAGTTCGTCAAGGACATCAAGTGAAGGGATGAAGATCTTGGTCTGGAATACAAAGTCAAAGCCAGAACAATAGAGATGGGGATAGGATGCTGGGCCTGCTAATGACCAAAGCCAAGAATGAACAGATGCAGGCCATGGAGTCTGAAGTATGGTGGGCAGAAGCAATGCAATGGGTTGCTGTGCAATAATCCTTCTGTACACAGTGAATGTTTCTTACTCTCACTGGTTAATAAAAAGCTGACAGGCTGGTAGCCAGACAGGAAGTGTAAGTGGTTCAGCCAGACACAGAGGACTCTGGAAGGAGGAAGGGCAGAGGCAGGAGACACCAGCCAGCTACCGAACAAGCAGGAAGTATAAAAAATGAGGTAAGAAGCCATGAGCCACTTGGCAAAGCATAGATAAGAAATATGGGTTAACTTGAGTGTAAGAGTTAGGTAGTAACAAGCCTGAGCTATCAGTCAAGCATTTATAAGTAATATTAAGCCTCTGTGTTGGTTATTTGGAAATGGCTCCCAGGACAGGAAAACTCTACCTACAATGGGTTATTTGGAAGTTTGGTTATCTTCCACATTTGAAAACCAAATGTGTAGACAGATGGAAATATTTGCTGACCTCTTGTCTTGGAACTCTTGGGTATCCTTAATATGTAGTAACATATAGTTTAGAACTTACTAAATCTCACTTTGTCTCCTAATCTAATTTAGACACTTGATTGCAAGGGTCTACAGGCAGAGACTGCTTGTTTGTTCCTGGCCACCCAGACCCAAAATAATCACTCAGAAACTATATTAGTTGTAATACTGTTTGGGCAATAGCTTATGCATATTTCTAGCTAGCTCTTATATCTTAAATTAACCCATTTCTATTAATCTGTGTATTGCCATGTGGTTATGGCCTACTGGTAAGGTTGCATCTGGGTCCTGCATCTGTCTCCAGCTGCAGCTACATGGCTTCTCTCTGACTCTGCCTACTTTTACAGCCTGGCTATATCCTGTTAAGTCATTGGTCAAAAGCAGCTCCTTTAGTAAGCAATGGCAATAAAACATATTTATAGCATAAATTCCACATCACCCCCCTTTTTCTGTCTAATTAAAAAGGAAGGTTTTAACTTTAATAGTAAAATTACATATAACAAAAAAGGTACCAAACAAGAATTACAGTTACAATATTTATATCTATTTATCTTTTTCATAACTAAGAAAAACTATAATTATAACTATCTATTCTTCAACTCCATCAAAATCCCCAGAAGGATATAATATTACCTAAGTTAACAGGAAGTACATTGTAAGCAACTTCCAAAACTCTAGAATTGACAGAGACATCTCACTGCCTGGACAGTCATCCAAATGTCTTCTGTATCATTGTAACATCCATCTTTAGCCTACAGGTCCATAGTATCTGGCAGACTTTTCCATGAAACAGGAAATTTGAAGATCTCTTATGCCTTGTACTGCAAAGTTCATTAGTTGCTTTCTTCTGTGTCCTGGAAAATCTCTGGCAGTTCTCTCATGAAGCAGGAACCCTGAAGGACTGTCTCACCTTCTTTAGGCAAGTTCAGCAGTCATTTTTCTGTGGGTCCTGCATGTCCAGTTTATACAGCATCTTCAAGCAGTCCAGGCAAGAGCAGTTTCTTGCCCCAATGGCTAACAAACTCCATAAGGAGCCTCTTCAATGCTCCCCATCCTCTTGAAGTAGATTGGTGCTGCCAGGAACAGATGAGTCTCATTGTCATAAAAAGTCCTAAGTTCTTAAAACATTTTAAATTCTATATTATGTTACTCTTTGAAAGGTTTGAAGAATACTTATCCATCTGAAATATATCTCTATGTATCTTTGTATATCTAGAAAACCTAACTATCATAATTACAAGTTTGACTATTATAGATGACTATCTATTACCCTGTATTTCTTAATTATACATTACATTTTAAATGAGCTGTATAAACACAATACCTTAATCAAGAGTAGAAATATACATATAACAAAACTGACCTTAAATTGTATCAATAGACCAAGATTCATACTAAAGCAACTATTCATCTCTGTATCATATCCCCTTTTAAATGTAAACAAACATTTCTAAACAATATTTGGGAATTTGGGCATATTTCTCTCCAAACTGCTTCCTGCTTGTTGTTGGTCAAAGTAATTTTAAGGGGTTTATGGAGACCTTTCAGGGGGTCTTGTTCCATTGAACCACATTAGTCTGGAAGGAATCCACAGGTATTCATCCTCTGTGGAAACAAAAGCAGAACCTTTTTTCCAATGCAACATATCCTTAGATCCAAATTTTGAAGTCAAGATACCTTTAAAGTATATATGTTGGTTTAGCTTAGCAGCCTGTACAATGAAATGTTTCTCTGTACTTAGCTCATTCACATTTAAAATTTTCAAAGAAAACACAAGAATATACATAATCTAGACTTTCTGTGTATATTCCATTTTTACATGGCTTATTTTTCTTTACTCCCTTAATGTATGACTGTCTGTATTCTTTTATATTATTTTTACTGTCTCTTTAAAGACTTTACTTCTTTTTATAACTCTCTATACTCTTTTTCTTATCTCTCTCAAGTCTATGTACATTTCTTAAATACACTGTGTCTCATTTAGAAGTCTTTTATGTCAGAATCTGTCCTACTGTGTATCTGAAATCCTTTTCTGACAAAACACATTTTAAAATGGTAACCAGTGTATCCCTGGATACTAGCTCTGCCTCTCTCAGCCTTTTAACATGGCAGAGGTAATTTTCCTGCCAGCTCTGGGACTGTTGGGAGGGAGCTGCCCTTAGCACTTCAACTCTGGTAATTCATGCTGCCACCAAGTAACTTGCAGCACACTGCCCACAAACCCCATTTAAGTGCTCAGCCTCCTGAAAGTGCAAGAGTTCGTGCTGACAGCACAAACCAGGAAGCTGCCACCTCTAAGCAGTTTTTTGCTGCTAATGATGAATCTGGAAGACCTCTCTTAAAGGTACTGTGGCGCCCCTGCTTGCCACCAGCAAACAGACCCCATCCAAAAAAAAAAAAATGCAGCTACCAAAAAACTGTGCTAAACTCTGTTTTTTTTTGTGTGTGTGTGTCTAGAATTTCTTTTTAAGCTTTTTTTAAGGTTTTATGTGGACATAGTTTTCCCACATTGATGGCACCATCAGGGGCCAGACACCTATTCAAACTAGCTCAGACAGTAGGAATCCAAGAAGTGTTAAAACTCTGAAAGAAGACACCCAGGAAGTGTGGGGACCTGCCACTCCATTTCTTCTCTCTGATGGCAGCTCTGCTTCTTTACACACCTGCTACATCTATCTACATGTCTATTGTTCTTGGCCTATTGCAACAATGTGCTTCCATTCTTCAAATCCAAATGGCCCTAAAACCTGCTCAAATCTTACATCATAATCTCTCATTCAAGACCTCGTCACTGACTGTTGAGTGTCTTTATTTCTCAGGGAAAATTCTGTGCTCAAGGATTCTAACTGACCTGGCTTTTCTTTTACAGAATGTTCCCATGACATGGGCAACTGAGTGTGGGTTAGGTGCTCATTTCAGGTGACCTGGGAGAGTGACAGAAATCCTTGATTCTCAACAATGACTTAGGGCAGAGACCAGTGGGTAGTGGGTAATGCGTGTGGAGGTTATATTTCTAGGGCATTTGTAGGATTCTGGAGGGCCGTGGTGGCAATGTATCTGGGGTGCATATGTGTACAGGAAAACTTCTCTTCATCAGCCTCTACATAGCTGCCTCTCTAAGCTTCCTTCTCCTCTCTATAAAATTAATCACCCAATGCCCACAGAATAGAGAAATTCCTCATCCAGTCTTCTCCCTGCTTTGACCCCTCATGACTATCAGTTTGGGTTGTGACCTTGCCAAGGATCGACTCTGGTTGTTACCATGCCTGTTTATACCAGTAGTCCTTTTATTGTAACAATTGTGAGGCCAATTAACTCAGAGTTTTGATAGAAAAAAATAATAGTTTCTATGAAAACCAATTTGAGTGCTTTGAAAAGACTCATTAAGTTGAATTGAACACATATACAAAAGCTTCACTATAAATTAGGTACAGGAAAGACAGCTCTTAAAATATTGAAGGGAATATATATATATATATATATATATATATATATATATAGTATATTACACACACCATGTACTCTGTACTCAGATTACTTGAAAACTGTTTTTGAGTTATTGATTCACTTGAGAACAAAACAAAGCGAATCACTGAATCACTTGTTGCCAATAGGATTTATTATAGAGCTCCAATCCTCTGCTCTAGAAGTAAAGCAAAAATTTCAGCCTTAATAAAACAGCAGAAAGTGGATTACACTATATGCATTTTACATGAATTTTTGTATTTGCATTTTCTACACATTTCTACAAATTAATCTTGTACAAATTATTTTGAATGCATATTGCTATGGTTTGGATGTGAAATGTCCCACATAGGCTCAGGTGATTGAACACTTGGTTCTCAGTTGCTGGTGTTGTCTGGGAGCTCATGGAACCTAGGACTGTGGCCCAGGTAGCAAAACTGAGTTGCTAGGAATGGGCCTTAAAGGTCATACCTGCTCCTGGCTCTCACTGTAGGGCTTTTGGGTCCACCAGGATGTGAGGCACTGTGTCTCAAGCTTCCACTGCAGAAGACAAGCTATTCCAGCTAGCGTCCCTTCTCCACCATGATGGTATGTCCCAGCCGAAATGAACCTTTCCTGTCTGGAGTTGCTTCTGTCAAATATTTGGTCATAACAATGAGAAAAGTAACTAATTTATCTAGATCCAGCTCAGTGTTTTGTTACCATTCACTTCAATAGCCACAGAGCATCACTGCAGTTAGAGTCATTAGGAAGACTTCTATCATCACTTTAATTTAGTGCTAATATCTAACAGTCACCAAAAAAATCCTTGTTCTTTGACAACCTCAAAACAAGTGCACAAGCCAAACTGTGAGCAGCAACACTTCAGTCATTTTCACAGCCCAGTGGTCCTCAAGAACTGATGCGGCCACCAATAGCTGTCAACTGTCACATGGGGCTGGGGTGGGATGGGGTGGGGTGGTAGGTGCTGCTTGCTTTGGATTCCTTGTTAGAAACACCTACCCTAGCCAGGTGGTGGGTGGTGGCTCATGCCTTTAGTTCCAGCAGGGAGGCACAGACAGGTAGATCTCTGTGAGTTCAAGGCCAACCTGGTCTATAGAGTGAGTCCCTGGGTAGTTGGTGTTATATAGTGAGAATCTATCTTGAGGAAGAAAGAGGGAGAGAGGGAAGGAGGGAAGGAGAAAGGAAAGAAAGAAGGCTTACCCCTTACCTTTGCCAGGAGAGGAAGAGCGCTGTAGTAGGAGGAGAGCGGGCCATGTTCCCAGCGCCCGGCTAGCTTAACCCCAAAAATAACCACACAGAAATTGTATTAATTAAATTACTACTTGGCCCATAAGCTCTAGCCTCTTATTGGCTAACTCTCACATCTTGATCCAACCCATTTCTAATAATCTGTATGTCACCACGAGGTCGTGGCTTACCGGGAAAGATTCAGCATGTCTGACTCTGGTGACTTCATAGAGGCTCTCTCCGCCTGCCTGCTTTCTCTCTCCCAGAATTCAGTTCTCTTTTCCCTGCCTATCTAAGTTCTGCCCTATCAAAAGGCCAAGGCAGTTTCTTTATTCAACCAATGAAAGCAACACAAATACAGAAGGACCTCCTACACCATTTCCCCTTTTCTGTTCAAACAAAAAAGAAAGGCTTTCACTTTAACATGCTAAAATTACATATAACAAAACAGTTATCAAGCAAGAATTACAGTTACAATATTTAGATCTATTTTATATTTTATCATAACAATGAAAAACTATAACTATCTATCTATTCTTCAACTCCATCAAAGACTCCAGAAGGATATAATATTACCTAAGTAAACAAGAAGTAAGCAAGTTCCAAAACTCTAGAAATGACAGAGACATCTCGCTGTCTGTACAGTTACCCAAAGTTCTTCTGTACCGTTGGGGCATCCATCTTCAACCTACAGGCCCATAGTATCCAGCAGACTTTTCCATGAAGCAGGAAATTTCAAAGACAGTCTAGTCACTTTCTTTTGTGTCCTGCAGAATGCCTCGCAGACTCTTTCATGAAACAGGAACCCCGAAGGACCATCTCACCTTTAGCCAAGTTTAGCAGTCCTCTCTCTGCGGGTTCTTCATGTCCAGTTTATGCAAAAGTCCAGGCAAGAGCAGTTTGTTGCCCAAATGGCTAACCAACTCCATAAGGAGGCTCTTTGATGCCCATCTTCCTCTTGAAGTAGATTGGTACTGCCAGGAGCAGACATGTCTCATTGTCATGAAAAGCCCTAAGTTATTAAAACATTAAATGCCATATTCTGTAGTCTTTAAAAGATATGAAGAATGTCTATCTAACTGAAATATATCTATACACATCTAGAAAAATCTAACTAACATGACTAAAAGCTTGACTGTTATTGATGGTTATTGATTAACAACCTATATTTCCTAATTATATATTACATTTTTAAATGAACTACACAATCACAATACCTTAATCAAGATCAGAAATACATATAACAAAATTGACCTTAAATTTGTATCAATAAATCAAGATTTATACCAATGCAAATTATTCAAATCTATATCATATCCCCCTTTAAATGTAAAAGAACATTTATAAACAATATTTAGGAATATGGGCGCAGTTATTTCTCTCCAAACTGCTGGCTTGTTGGGGTTTCTGTCCTGCCCAGTTCCTACAGCTGGCAAGCCCCAAAGAAATCACAGAGAGGTCTGATTGGCCCATTAGCTCAGGCTTTGTATTAGCTCTTATAATGTATATTAACCCATTATCCTTATCTATGTTAGCCACATGGCTCAGTACCTTTTTCAGCAGGGCAGGTCACATCCTGCTTCTTCCGTGGTCTGGGTAGGACTGTGGAAAGAGCTTCCTTCTTCCCAGAATACGCCTGTTCTCTCTGATCCATCTCTACTTCCTGTCTGGTTTTCCCGCCTATACTTCCTGCCTGGCTATGGGCCAATCAGCGTTTATTTAAAATATAATTGAAAGAATACAGACAATTCTCCCACATTCGAGTGCCACCTGTGAAACTGAAGCTGTCTCCATGCCTGTTTCACCTGTAAGGCAGGCTTTGGGGATTTTGAGCTGGGCCAGCAGCCAGTCGACCAAGGACCAAGTGATCTCTCTGCTCCTCTTGCTGTGGTCCTCTAGTGTCCCCAAGGTCCACCCCAACCCTTCATTCTGAGAGCCTTTCTGCCTCTTACGGTCAGCCTGAGTCCTCCAAGACTTCCAGAGGACTCAGTTTCTCTCCCTTCTCGGGACAAGTCTCCTGGGTAAGCCATAAAACACAGGCAGAGCCGCCGTGAGCTCATGTCGCCTGAAGCTTCCTTTTCTGTTTCCAGCCTGTTGAGCTCAAAGCAGTGGTCCTGCTCAGTTGCTCCTTGGGTGACCTCGAAAAAAATCCTGGCCAGATAGTTTTCTTGTGGACAAATGAGACTGCTTAAGGTCCTGTAAGGCTTTGAAGTTAGGGGATGTTCCAAGGAGAACTAGCTTTGGTTTATTGTACAGGGCCACTCTGGTGACAGCATATTGGTGTAGTTTCAGGGGTCCCTGGAGGGTGAAATCCATGGGGAGTCACTAGGAAAAGGGGATCAATCTTGATCCCTGGTTTCCTCTGTCTGGGAAACAGACTCACTATCTGTATCTGTCCTTCATATACACATATCTGTACATATACACATATCTGTATCTGTCCTTCATATACACATGGCATCCTGATGCTGGCTGAGCTGGAGGAAGAAAATGCCTCTTTCTGTATGTTTAACTTGGAAAAGAAGTTTTTAATTTATGGGGCACCAAAGCACTGATGTATTCCCTCAGAACATGCCTTCTTATAGATAACTTCAATAAAACACAGGAATTGGCCAGCAAATTTTAGGCAATCTTGGATCCAGGTCATTTCCCTGAGCTGGCCTATGAAGGGCCAAGCACAAGATACCCCAACATATGTGACTAAGATCCACACCAGAAATAACACGGCTTCAGAGTCATTTACGAGTGAGCCTGACTCCACTTCTGTCATTCTGTGTCTGGCTGACCTTTCAAAAGTCTTGTGACACTGCCGATTCTCTGCGTTTTCTGTTAAATAGGAATAGTGTCTCTTATCCCATGTAGCTCAGTTGGGACAGTGTTCGCCTAGCATGCTTGGAGCCCTGGGTTCAATCTGCCAGTGAACCAGTCATAGCAGTGACTGCCTATAACTCAGCACTCCTGAGCTAAAGGCTGGAGGATCAGCAGTTCAAGGTCATCTGCAGCTGTACCATGAACTTGAAGCCAGCCTAGCTTACACAAAACTCTTTCTCAGGAAGACTATAAAAGGGGGCGGTCAGGGAAGTAAAGGAAGGAAGGGTGGAGAGAATGCAGGTCCTGCAGAATTGTTAATGGCAAATAATTTACCTCTGTTGGTTCACCACGACAGCAGTCTACTGAGGGATGCTGAGGAAACACAATCCCTGGAAGGACCAGGGAATCCAGCCTGGGGGCTTCCCAAGTTATACCTGCCACTGGAGCTGGCAGGGGCCAGTTTGTGCTACCTGTCCCAGACCTGTGACACCCTGGCTTTCGCTGCTGCTTTGGATCCGTCTTAGGCCCCCCGGATCAAACTGGCACGCCTGTTGGCACCTTCTATTGTTCCTGCAGCTCTCTCACTGGCTCTGAGAGAGCTCACCTCCTTCAACCTATTTTTTCCATTGCTGTTTGATTCATTCAGGACAGTCACCTGTTTTCAAGACTCCTTCTACTCCTGGGTGAAACTCGGCATTTCAGCTCCTCTCTGGGAGCAGAATGGTGTGGCTTGGGCAGAAGGCACATGCTTTCTTTGGAACCTCTCTATTTCATCCTTCCAGCCCCAAGTCACAGCCATACCACCCCTGCTCTAAACCTTAGGGTCAACCTTTGGACCACCGGCTAATTCCCACTTCTTGTTTGAGTCAAGTCCCTTTACCAGCTGAGTCACCATCTTGTAGGCCCATATTTCTATATGGTGTGGCAGCCAGGCTCTGAAGCCATAGGCCCCACCTGAGGTGGTCACATAGCCCTGCAGACAGGCTGTCACTGCCTAACAAAAGGTCAGGATGTTGTTTTTTTGTTTTTTTGTTTTTGTTTTTGTTTTTTGTAATTTGGAGGATGTATAATAGAGATGTTAATTTAAACCTATGTGACAACTAGCATACACAACAGACAGGTGGATGTAGATGTGACAAAATGCCATTCACCTGGTTACCTAGGAGACAGAATGTTGGGGTATTTTTCGCTCCATTTATGTGTTGGTATAAAAGCTGTTTAGAGAATAAATGAGAGAAATTCTTCAGGATGTGAACTCAGGACTTCATGAGGGACCACTGAGAATCTCCCTCCCAAAAAAGCCATGTGAGTTGTATCTTTATTTCTGTGCCTCCATGCCGGTCCAGAGAAAATTTATGTTGGGGTCTGGTCGAGAGAAATAATTTATGGTCCGGACTAGCACCAGACCCCGACACCATCTGTCTGGGGTTTTGGGTTTTTTGCTCAATACCCAAAGGTGTCTGAGGCCCAGACCCATGGTCCTAGCCCTCACTGCAAATTTAAAAAGGAGAATGTGATTGAATTGGTCTTGAACGAGTCCAGGTGTGAGCATTTTTAACAGCTCCTCAATTTATTTTAGCATAAAAACTGTCTCCCAAAATCCCATCAAAGTTTTTTGCCTCTAACACCAAAGACTTTAAGCAAAGAGTAAAAATTTAAAATGTAATATCAAACAAGAGTGGAAGAGGGTAATATATTCCCAACCTTGCATAACTATCTGCAAATATTAACTTCTGAATTGACAATTTTGCAAATAGGGGCTGCAAATAAGCTTTTTCAGGCTTTTAACCTTCTGGATGTGAAAGTCATTTGAATTCTCTCAAGGTCATTGTTATCTATTAAGATTAAATTTAAATGGAAATGTGGATGGGGGGGTGGTACTTACTACTCTTCCAGTGGACCAAAGTTTTGTTCCCAGGTCTCCCTTTGGGTGACTTTAACTGTCTGTAACTAAGACTCCAGGAACCCTTTTTCTGACTTTTTTCAGATACCCACACATATGTGTTACACACACACACACACACACACACACACACACACACACACACACACCTTAAAAAGGAAAGGGGACATGAAGGGAGAATGGGCCCTTAAAGGATGTGATGTCTTGTTTGGTTATTCAGTCTTTCTGAGACAAGGAAGGAATCACAATTTTTTAATTCTGCCTATTTCAAATATTGATTCACTCATTGGCGGAACTATCCAATGACAAACATTGTGATAAAATCGCTGGCAGCTGGGAAGCCCCTGTACTTCCCTTTCTCAGCTCCATGTACCCCATCAATTTACTTAGATATTTGTCCTTCGGAAAAATCAGCTATTATGAAACGAAAAGAGCAGTGGAGGGATCAATAGGTCCTTACCTATGGCTTACGTGAACTGCAACAGAACAATCGAAAAGTCCAGGAAGGATATTTGAACATGGCTATTTATGTACAATAACGGATCTCCCACGTTATGAGGGTATAGGATGGTAACCATGGAAACCATAGATCGTCTATGTTGCTGCTGTTGCTGCCACTGCTGCTTCTGAAACCCGTGAGAGCGCTTTACCTCAAACTGTCAGCTGGAATATAACCTGGAAGAATACAGATGCTAAGAAGCAAAAGTGTCCCCAAGAAGTGGACGCTTCTCACTGTACCTTGAACTAGAAACTGAGGGAGCAGTTCATACTTCCCGATACATTTGTTAACTGGCAAATTATTACGCCATCATTTGACTGCACTTTCCATCCTTTGATCGTTTCTTGATGGAAGGATAACAACAGCAGTAAAGAGAGGAGGGTCTGTTTGCTTGTTTTTTTAATCCCCAAATTTTCAAGTAAACGTTTTGACTAGGTTTACCCCTCCAAGAGATAATGCACCAAGTCGACCTCTGCCAGGGCCTGTGGAAAAGGTCAGGCTCACCTGTCAGGATGGTTGAGCGCTCGCCTAAGTTTCACAGGTGAAATCCCGTATCTTCATTCTGGTGGGTAGAGAACCAATATCCGTCTCGACTAGCAGTTTCTGTTACCGCTCTGCCTTAGGCCTTTCCTGTCTGCCTGCAATCGAGTCTCCAGAATCATTATAACCTCTGCCTTTAACAAAGCCCCCTCTTCCGTTCCGGGCACCCAGACAGCAGTACCTGCCCACTACCTCTGTCCCTGGTCTGTTTCACAGGCTTTATCACCATGTACAACTGTTTCATTTATTTCCACTTTCCTTTGTTCAACCCGTGTCCTCGGCCCTCTCCCCCTACAATGTGTGCATATGCCTTAAGTCACAGCAATTGTCCCTCTTGCCCCTAGGTCCTCAGCATCCGTCTCAGCTCTGCTTCTCAACAAGCATGAGCAAATGCTGAATTAGTTTACCATCTCGGCTCTAAAATGGCGGGTCTTTATCTTTTCTTTCCTTTTTCTATCGGCAAGAAAAGGGACGAGGGTAGAACTGAATAGCAGAAAATGGACAAACACGTCCATCACAGCCTCTGCGATTTCCTGCCGTATGTCCATTAGCAAGGCCCCACGGTGCTTTCAAGATTGCTGAATGAATCTTTTCCACCTTAAATGTGGCCGCCAGCAGTTACAGAGAGGCGGCTGAAGTGCAGAGGTCAGCGCCAAGAGCTGGGGTCAAACATGGCGAGATTTTCCTATCCTTAGAGAAAGGGGAGGGAAACTTTCAGAACAGATCTAAAAAGCTCTTGATCTCTTTGAGGGGAGAGAGGCTGGATCTTTTCTTCTCTGCCATTCTATCATTTTGATTTCAAACTTGAATTGTTCCCTCGGCCTCCAATTAAACCACTGTCTGTGCCTCGCGTGCCCCTCCCCCTCCCACCTCTTCAGCAGCTCTTAGGGCCAAACGATTTTGAAAAGAATCTTGTCAATCAGTCTTTTTGTTGAAGAGGATAAAGAAAGCCCGGCTATGCTTAGATTGGGTCTTGGGTCTCAGACTCCTAGGTCTCTAGACTCCCATTTATTCCTCTATGGTCCATTCAACTCCCATTGACACTGCCCCTCCTGAACAGGGCCTCATCCACATCCCAGCCCCAACACAATAGCTCAGGAGGCAGGAGGCAGCTGGCCCTTGCCCTGCCTGCTCTGAAAGCCAGGACAGCCTCCCAGATGTCAGCCAAGAGTATCCTTTTTCTGGCAGCACTAAACGAGCCTGCCTTTCTCCAGTCGGCAATTAGCATCGTCCCATCCAGGAAACCCACCCAGGCTTGAACACACTTCTCTTTTTCCTTCATCAAGCTGGTTATCTGGTGGCCTTTGGAAGTGTGACACAAAATGGGAACAGGTGTAGGCTCAGGAAAGCCCCATGGTTTACACCCTAGCCAGAAAGCCTTGCTTTGATTTCCCCAGATTGCCAGGGCCAGGTCATTCCCTACCACAGAAAGAAGGCAGAAGAAACAGGCTCCCACAAAGGCTTTGGTAATGAGCATTTATGTAGGGGGAGGAGAAAAGACCACGTTCCCTTTCGTGGCCGCCCTAAAGCGCTGCTGTGGACTCACGTGGGCCCTCAGGTGTGACAGGCAGAGCCTGCCTTGTCCTCCTTTGTCTTTGTTCCTAGAGCAATAACTGAGCCAAGAAGCTCACATCTCTTCCTTTCTAGGACTCTGCTTATTTCCAACAATGTTCAAGGGCAATTAAGAGATTTTGTTCATTTCACATGGTTTCTTATAATATCTAGTCCCACTATCATCTTGAAGTTTAGTTAGTTGGTTTGGCATTTTTTGAGAGGGGGTGGGCAAATAGGAATTGACCCCTTTAAGACAAAGTTTCTTGATGCATTTATCTAATTAATCTTTATCAATAAAAACTTGGGAGTCAGATATCAGGGTAAGAACCTGAAGGATCAGAGAAGCGGCAGAGAAGCGACCTGCGACCTCCTATCTCTTTCATTCCTCCATTCAAAAGGGCTGAGCCCCTTTCTAAGCCCTGCCCTACTACTTCCTGTCTCCCTATCAGTCCTCCAGAACCTCTATGGTTATTTTTGGTCAGCTAGTAGCTAGCTTCGCCCTCTGATTCAAAACGAATTATTACTCTGCAGCGTCAAGATGCAATCAAAATATCACACAACATTTCTCAGCCTCCTCAATCTAAAAATGTCTGAACTCACATTTGTTTCGCTACTCTGGCTTGTGAAGTACTTGGAGGGTTTCACTTGCTTTAATGCTCTCTTGTTCACGGGTCTCATGTTCTATTTCCTTTTTGCTGAACGATTATTGATTTTCAGATAAATGTACCTACAGCTCACCCTCCAGAGCTGTCTGTGTCAGGATAAATGTAGATTTGGCTCAAAGCTCTGCACACTGGTAAGTCTAAGCCTTCTGGGGTCAGAGCATCATGGTAGTCAATGGGATGATGAGCCCAAACAAGTGTGCTAGTTCAAGTCTCTCTTCATCTTTTTATAAAACCACTAATGCTACTCTCATGATGTTACCCAGCCGCAATTACCTCCCCAAGACCATCCCTCCAAACAACACCATCAATAGATACATTTTGGATTAAGTTTCCAGCAGTTAATTTTGGAAAGGCACCTTCTAAATTACGCAGCCTTCGAGACTCTGAGCCTCTGTGGGGTCCACGTTTTCATATCTTCTTGGTCTGCAAGTTGGATCATCGTCCACCTTCCCCACCTTTCTTCTCCTTGCTCATTCACTCTTCTTATAAGGCTCTCGGAAGAACTTCATTTTAGAAACTTCCAGCAGCTCGGTATGAGTCACAGATTTGAGGCAGTGTCGGGCATGAATTCCAGTCAGGATGGTATTGTGAACTCAAAGGCTGAGGCTTTGTTTTGCTCCAAAAGCACTGTGGTAACAGAAAAAAAAAGAAAAAAAACCAAAAGATGAAAATGCAAAATTCACACCCACATTTAAACAAGAAGCACATCCCAGTCTAGTGTAACCAAAAGAAAAGCCAACAGTGGCTGTGTTCTACTTCCTGGGGCTGGGGTAGGGTTGGAACTAGGACAGAAGCATAGAATCCTGGGTTCTTCTCTAGGGATAATTCTGGGAAGCCCTATTTTGGCCCACGTCACCTTAGTCTCTCCAAAACTATCAAGTGAACCAAGAGTGGGCTCTTTGCCCATCAGGTCCAAAGGAAGCACCAGTTCTCCAAACTCCAGAGGCAGCCGTATACTCAGAAACGAGCTCAAGCCTATAGGATTTCTGAGGGCTAGAGAAAAGCCAGCACTCCTCAGGGACTTGTGAAACCGGCTCCTTCTGCCACTCCTGTGACTGTAATTCTAGTCCGTACATTCTGAAGACACACAGTGACATGGATGGTTGGATCATAGAGAATTCTCCAGACTTGGTGTTTCTCCAACGTCAAGCCCAAAAGAGTGCCTTCCTCAGTGTGTTTGGGCCACTCACGGTCACTCACTGTGGGTCACCCACCATGCCACTGCTCCATGGATCAAAGTGAGTCCAGGGGATTTCATTCCTGAGGGCTGTTCCTGGCAGCACATCGCTAACCCCGTTCCAATGCTGCTCTTATCTATGTAGCCCTGGAGTTAGTAGTGAAGAGGATTCTCCATGGTGAGAATGGGCACTGTTGGGGCAGACTGGAATCTCAAGCAGCTCAACAAGCATGAAAGCACACAGTCTGTCCTAGCCCTGGGTTTCCTGTTTCCCCGGCCCTCAGTCTCAGCCCTTGGAGACCTGTTCTTTGAAGGCAATCTAGCCTGGCTCTGGGGTTTTTGTACCTTCTCCCACTCTCTCTCTCTCTCTCCTTCTTCCTCCCCTCCCTCCTTGCTTCCTGTCTTCCCCCTCTACAACAGTCTTAGATTCCTACTTAACCTCCAAAGCCAGAAGGTTCCTTCTATGGCATATATTAATATTATATGTTGAGCTGGATTTGGTGGCTTATACCTGTAATCCTGCTCTGGGAGCTGAGGAAGGAGGACTAGTTTGAGTTCAAGGCAGTCCTTGGCTACAGAGTAAGAACCTGTCTCAAAATAGCTAAATATATACAATTAGTGACACACACACACGCGCGCGCACGCGCGCAAGCGCGAGCACACACACTCCTCTGCTGGCGCTGGTCATCTAATCAATGTCCATGTCAACCCTGAAAGCCACAATCTGCTCAGTGCTTCACTATGGTCTAGCTTATTACACCATGCTGAACTCACAGGAGTCTAGAAGAGGAGGATATCATATTTTTAAAAGAAGTTTGGCCAAAGACAGCAGAAAGCTCATATCTTCTCTGAAAATCAAAGAAGAAAATATGTATCCAAGAAAGAGGTATCAGCTTTATAGTCTTTTTAGTCTTCAAGTAAACCCATTACTGCTTCCCTGACTGCAAATGCCCCTGTACCTGCTCTGAGCCTTGTAAGCACTACGTTTAGTCCATTAGTGGGTAAAGATTGATAGTGCCAACATTCAGTTAGCAAGTATGTGATTGGAAATATGTTCGATTCTTCGGGTTCCCAGCATGCATTGCCTCACAATCCTGGAGAGTGACAGTCCACACCCCAGACTACAGCTGAACTATCTTTATGAAACATGTAAAAATAGCCCAGGCTTGTTGCAAAAGCTGGGTGTTATCTTCAGCATCTCCTTCCCAATCCCCCCAGCAACCGCCTCCTACATCCCATCTGCCTTCTCATCGTGTGGGGTTTACTTTCCTCCCAAAGCTTGAGTGGTTTCTCCCTTCTTTCCTTTTTTCTCTCAAAGGAAATTTCAGTGTTAATAAAGACTAAAATGGATGGCCATATGTCTCAGAGAATGAAGTCGCTGCCTACTCTGTCTCCTGAGCTCAATGAGAAAGCAATCTTCTACTCAGAGTAGACTTGCATGAGGAAGGAAGGCCCTCACCCCAGTCCTGCCCCACCCCCACAAGAGCTAGCTCCCAGGGCCCTTCAACTCTCAGTCTTGGGGAGATTCTCCCTTTAGCCTCCTGCCTGAGTCTTTGAACATATGTTCATTTAGAGCCGCTGTCTTTCCTTAATACCAGCTGTCACAGATTATAAATGCACCCACACCTATGTCCACTAGATCCACAAGCGCGTATATCTCTAACTACACTTAAGACAGTGGAATGACGGGGGGAGGTACTATTGAAAGAAAGAATTGGGAAACTGTATTAACCAGGCTAAGCAAATTTCGTTATTGGTGGAGACCACAAATTTCAAATGCTGTAATATTATACTATTTAGGAAACTTGTAATAACTAAAAGTATTATCACTAATATTGAATAATTGTAGATCTATGATTATAATTATGGGTCTATGATATAATAATTATAGATCTATGATTCTAGCTTCAGTTTTAATGGAGAAGTATAGAAGTACATTATTTCAAGTGACTCCCTCCAAACGACTGTGGAAAGGGAATAGAAGACTGTGAATCAATTTAGAAATAATTAAGTTGAGTTAAATAATTATTTAACAATGCTGTGACATTTATGAGTTTAGTAGGCAAAAAATTATCTCCTGGAGAGTATCTAGTGCAGTGGTTCTCAGTCTTCCTAATGCTGGGACCCTTTAATATAGTTCCTCTTGCCGTGTTGACCACTAACCATAAAATTATTTTCGTTGTTACTTTGTAACTGTAATTTTGCTACTGTTAGGAATCATAATGTAAATATCTGATATACAGAATATCTGATATGCAACCCCATAAAAGAATCAACCCAGAGGGGTGACCTGCAGGTTGAGAACCACTGTTCTAGTGGGTAGTATTTCCACCTGTTTTTGTCCAGCTTCATGATTGAGCACACGATCCCATGCGTATAAGGGAGCAGAGAGCAGAGAACTTGTTTGGGAATAAACACTCATTCGGTTTTGTGTTTTACTCACTCAACTCAGATGGCTGTTTCTGTTGTCAGGACTCAAAACAGCAAAAGGGTAAACTTTCCTTTTTCATATAAAAAGACTGTAGGAGTCATTTGTGGGAATACAAAGGCTCTGGGCCACTTTGAACCTGGTGCTGAAGATACTTAAGGACAATGTGAACACAGGTACGTGGCATCACAGTGGGAAGATGAAGGAGTTTTGAAAAATGTTAGACCCTGTGGATTGGGCTTAACCGGCTATCTCTGCGGTCCACCCTGCACTGTGTCTTCTTCAATCCTTCTTGAAATGGAAACAACCCTTTAAAGTGAGTCTTGACACTTGGTTGCAGAGGATGTTGGGAAAATATTTGCTTTAAGCCTCTGTATTCATGACTTGAGGCTGTTTCTTTGAAGACTGAACTGAAAAGCCCACGTTCTAAGTTAAAAGTTCGTCTGGATCCTGACATAAAGTGTCCCGAAGGAAGGAGGGGTACCTTGATCTGACGACTGAGCAGATATCCAGTCTGCTTCCTCATGCTTCTATCCATCTGCCTCTCTCCCATCCTCCCAGGCTCAGGGAATTCCATCAGTCCTACCTTCTGGGTCACCAGCCTTGCCACAGTGATGGAAGACTCCACCTTTTCTCCACCCTTGACTTCCAGAGGTACTACCCAGTCTGAACTCCCTGGAGAGTTAAAAGCATGGATACTTCCCCTGCCAGGAGTATGTAAACAGTTAAGCAATACAGCATTCATGTACACAGGGCATGTACATGTGATTATATGTGTCATGAAGGCATCTGTGTATGTATTATGCAGACAGTGTATGTGCCCTTGAGCATTTGTGGGTATGAATATGTGTGTGTGTGTGTGTGTGTGTGTGTGTGTGTGTGTGTGTGTGTGTGCATGTGCACAGACTATGTGCACTTGGTTCTTTGGGGCACACCTTTACAATGAGAACCGTGGCACTGGAAGCAGAGAGACATTGGATGCAATAAGGCCTCGCCACCACTTTGCATCCCTGTTAGAGGAGGAATAGGAGCTCACTGTGTGTTTGTTCCCTGGTCTCTAAATAGACTTCACCATCCACTTAGCTGGGCTCCAGGAACAAGAAAAAGTCTGCCTCAGCCTCCTGTCCGGCACCTCCATCTTTTGGACATTTCTGGTTTTCTCTACACGGTCCTTAGACCTGCTTGCTTCCAGGCTTTGCAAACACGACTCTGGATGTAGGCACAGTCTTCCTACAAACCCAGTACTGGAAGAGTCGTCCAAAGAGCTATAGCTGTGATGAGACATTCTAGTCCCTTTCAACAGAAGCAGTCCAAATCCCTTCCAGAACAAGGCCTCCAGAATAAGAAGTGTCTAGGTCACGTCTTCAGGAAAAGGGTCTCCCCAACTCCTTCGTTCATTGACCTCCTCACCATCAGTAATTTGATGTCAAGCCTCATGGCCATGTCTGAAGCATCCTGGGTGTTTCTTAGGCCTCCTAACCCTCTGGAGGCAGGCCCCTTTGGAGAGAATCAAGCTTCCCTCTTCCTCTTATGTTCAGCCTGGTTATTCAACACAAAAGAGGAAGTGAGGATTGACGTGTCTGGCGTTTGAATTTAGCCAGCAATTCTACCTCCCACTTTCTCATCCAAGTCAGTTGCGGTCAAATCGTCCCATGGTCTCCAAAGTTCCTTTCAGATCATCTTAGACCTTTACATTTGAGATGCCCACTGAAGAACATGTCACCATGAGGGGTCCCTTCAGCTCAACTAGCTGAGAACAACACGGGTTTCTCGGTCAGACCTCTGTGGAGACTAGAGACAGGATTAGGCAAGCTTTCTACCACAGACTGATACCAGAGCCAGGCCTTGAATACCACAGTCTATTTTCCAGTTTCCTAGCCTTTATTCTGTACCAAGCTGAGAAATATTTGTTTGTTTTTGTTATGCATATGTTTCAAGTCAGCAAGTTAAATATTTTTATACCTATATTTTATGCAAAATGAGTATTATTGATTTCTATGACTATACAAGAATGTGTATTCTTTTGTCTTAGCTTAGTATAATGAGTAAAATAGAAACCAATGAAAATTTGTCATGGCTTCTTAGGTGCCAAATGTCAATAGATAAATGTGTGTGAAGAGCAATATGTATATAAAGCTCCAGCCTTTCACCTCAAATGGAACTATGGGCACAATGGGACAGACCAGCAGGCCTCTTCCACCAGATGAAACCATTGTTGGCATGCTTCGAGGGAAGCCAGAACATTCTCCCAAGCCCTTGCTCAGACTGTCATTTCCGTCCTCAAAACTCCAACTCTGGGGCATTTTGAAAGTCACCCTGGGAATCAAGCTCCTGGGGCATCAGGACTCCAGTCCCAGCCTGGAGCTGTTGGTTCTGTTCGTTTTCTAAGCAGAGTGGCTTCGCCATCCCCAAGAAGAGACATGGAAACCTCACTGTACAGGGAAAGTAACTTCCTGCTTCTATTCTGTCCCCAGAGGGCCTTACTGTGCACTCCAGGAGACAGGGAGCACTCGGAATTGAGATTCCTGGAACTATCTCACTTTCCACTGAACCCCAATCCTCCGACTATCTTAATAAGTTTTCCCACATTTCAATTCATTTCATTTATCTCCTACAGATAAGATGGGGAAAGTTTTGAAAATGACCTCAGGGCCTTTTGCACCGGCTAGATAAATGGTCAAGTCTGTGAGAGGTTAATACCAGATAGAGTTATCTCTCTCAAGCATCCCATCGGGGCAATTGTGACCCGTCTCATATCAATGGGATGGCTACTGTGCTTTGCGAGGAGCTATCACCTAATTTCAGAACAGAGATTAAAAAACAAAAAAAAATTCTCTGAAATATGCAAAGGCTCCTTACTAATTAAATATTTTACTGAACAAATTTTGTTAAAATTGAGTTTCCCTTTTTAGAACGCGGGCTAGCTAAGTCCTTCATGGAGGCGAGGCTGTGGGTGACAAATGAGTTTAGGCGACCATATTCGATAACGTTCTGCTCACAGATGGTATGGAAGCCACCTGGAGAGTTATTAAAATAGGACTTTAATTACGTTTTGGCTGTGTTTCCACTCCAAACACCCTTTACAGAGAATGGGTGCTGGACTGGGCCTGTGGAGTGGGGAACTCCGAGGCTCCCCCTCTGTTAGCTCTATCTTCATCGTTCTTCCTAAGGGCAGAAACTGCATTTAGGTAGAGCCCTGCCTTCTGCCCTCGTCTCCCTACAGAGTGCCTGCAACAGAGCCAGAGGAGGCTTGCTATAATGTGTCAGTTCCATAAAGGCACAGGACTTTTATGTATATATGTAGCGCATCAAACACTAAATTCAGTGTTTAAAAAGTGAAGGAGATAGTAGAATCACTCCAATAAAATCTCTCTAATAATCCCCTATCTTACCCAGATCAAATGCCATGGCCTAAAGACCTGCAGGGCCTTCCTACTCCTCTCTCTCTCTCTCTCTCTCTCTCTCTCTCTCTCTCTCATCTGACTTCATTCCTTCCACTCTGTCGCCTGACTCTCCCTGTCTTCTTCGTTTTCACAGGTTTTCCTTTTAGAGGTCATTTCATCCTCAAGACACCCCTCCCTCTCCCTGCCACGTATGCACACTTGGTTTAACACAGCAACCTTCTGGTGTGCTCTAACTCACCTCTTGCTTTGTTTTCTCCAAAGCCCTTGACAAGCAAGCGATAGCTTGCATATTTGATTCCCTTTTTACACTTCTCCTACCTCCTGCATGCCCTGCCCACCTCCCCGCCTCAATCTTCCGCAAAGACGTAAGTTCTTATAGAGGCAAAAGTTTGTTGTGAACACATGGCACGTAGGGGCAGGGGTGCCTGTACTTATGCAGTGGCCAGAAGTCAATGTTTAGTGTCTTCCTCAATCACTCGCCATTCTATTTTTTTTTTTAAGAGACAGAGCTTCTTACTGAAGTTGGGCTCGTTGATTCAGCTAAACTGCCTGGCCTTTAAGCCCTAGGGATTTTTGTCTCTGCCTCCCCAGAATTACGGGTCCCTGTGACACGCCTGGATTGTGTTCATAGATGCTAGGGATCGAACTCAGGTCTTCAAGCCTGTGCAATAAGCATTGTATTACTGAGCCATCTCCCCGGCCTTCTGCTGGATTTCTTCAGTCATTTATCCACAAGGCTTTATCTGCACTACTTGACATACAGTGGGTATTCATTAAATGTCTTTTGAATGACTCAGTCTCTTGGGGGCATGAACCGGTTACCTGCAGGTTTTGCAAGAAGAGTAAGCAGAGGGTAGCTGTGACAGTTAATATTGACTGCAAATTTGCATTCTGTGGCCTGGGGGCCGGGACTGAATCAACAAGGGGAAAGCCAGGTGGGCAGTAGCATTCACTACTCCCTGCTTCCCGGCCGGAGCTGCTCTGGACCAGCCACCTGCAGCCGGGCCTCTACACCACGATGGACTGCATCCCTCAAACTGGAAGCCTAGATAACCTCTTCCTCCCTTAACTGCTTCTTGTCAAGAGTCTGGTGGCAGAGGACAAATGTAACTAACCCAGTAGCCAAGCAAAGAGAAACTGTGAGTGAAGCTCAGAGTTAGAGCCTTGATCCTCAACTTTCCAGTTCCTTCTTCTGATTCTCAATAGGCCCCCTGGCGTAGAACTCCTTTCCTGTCTTTGAACTGGCCTGTCTGCCCATAATATTATCACTTCAACACTTCTTAATCCTTCACCACTCCTTAGCTTGAACTAGCTTGAGCGGGAGAACAGAAAGAGATGCTAGAAAAGGAACAGACAAGCAGATCATAGAGGGCCAGGCAGCCAGTGTAAATCCTGTGGCTTCTGGTCTGTCTGAAGTTCGAGGTCATCCAAGCGGGTTGCCATTAGAGAAGCGACACGCTGGTTTTCTCTTTCAGAAGCTCTATGGAGAAAGAGATGCTCATCAAAGATTCAGAGGATGAAACTACTATGGAGGGAAACACACATAGAGAGAGAAATTAAAGAATTATCTCACTCCGTTGTGGAAGCCAATGATGTAAAATGCATAAAGTGAGGCCGCAAGCTAGATTCACTCACCGCAGAGTTGATGGCGAGAGTCCCAGGGCAGACTTCCTGCTTCAGGCAGAGCCCCAGTTCCTTCTTCTTCAGGAAGTTCTAGTCTTTGGCCTTAATCTGGGTGGCTATCACGTTTCCACATTTTGCGTGGAATTCTGTTTTACTCAGAGTCTACTAATTTAAATATCAATTATATCCTCTTTAAATGCCTGAACAATAACACCTGTACTGACATTTAGCCACAACAATCGGGTAGAACAGTCTAGCCAAGCTGCCAAGTTGAAACGAATGCTCTTTGGCCGTGGCAAGAGGAGGGTAAACTCAAGAAGGCAGTTAGGGTAATGCAGATGTGCAACAGCTGCTGCTCTGACCACAGAGGCAAGCAGCAGAGGAAATGCAGTTAGACTGTTTTGCTGGTCAGGCTGACAGAATCCGCTAGTAAGGTGTGAGTGTGTGTGTGTGTGGTGTGTGTGCGTGTTTGTGGTATATGTGTGTGTGTGTGGTGTGGTGGATGTGTGCATGGGTGTTTGTTTGCAGTATGTTTGTGTGGTGGGTATGTATATATGTGGTATGTTTGTATGGTGTGATGTGTGTATGTATGTGAGTGATGTGTGTGGTGTGGTATGTGTGGTGTGTGTGTAGTGTGTATGTGTATGGTGTGGTGTGTGTGTGTGGTATGTATGTGTGGTGTGTTTGTGTATACGTGTAGTGAAATTTTGTTTGTGATCTAACAAATAAAGCTTGCCTGAAAATCAGAAGCAGAGCTAAGACACTAGTTAGCCATACAGGCCAGGCAGTGGTGGCACACATCTTTAATCCCAGGACTCAGGAGAGAGAGACAGACGGATCTCTGTGTGTTCAAGACCACCCTGGGCTACACGAGATTGAATATGTCTTGAGAAGCAGAGCTCACACAAAGGTGATCCCAGACTTGGGATCATACACCTTTAACCCCAGCACTAGGGAGGTGGAGACAGGAGATCAGATTCAGTCTGAGGTTTTTTAGAGGATTCGTAGGAACAGGATCGCCCCTTTTGGTCTGAGCACTGGTAGAGGTAAGAACTCTAGTGGCTGCCACTCTGCTTCTCGGATCCTTCAGCTTTCATCCCCTGATGAAAGCTGGGTTTCTGTTACTAAGACCAATTAGAATCTGTGCTACATACATGTGTTTGTGGTATATTTATGTGATGGGATGAGTGTGTATGTGTGTGTCATGCAATGTGTGTGTGTGGTGTGTGATGTGTGTATATGTATTGGTGTGTGTGTGTGTGTGTGTGTGTGTGTGTGTGTGTAAAAGAGCAAGACTAAATGCCTGAGCAACAGGAAGACAATTTTCATCAGATATGGGGAGAACTTCAGGGGAGCAGCTTGTGGGGAGGAGAAAATACAAGAATCTGAAAGTGACGCATTGAGATGCCCCACAAACATCCAGGTGGCAGGCTGGACAGTTAGACGGACGGTCCTCAGTGCACTGAGATGCCCCACAAACATTCAGGTGGCAGACTGGACGGTTAGATGGATGGTCCTCAGTGCATCGAGATACCCCACAAACATCCAGGTGGCAGGCTGGAAAGGTAGACGGACAGTCCTCAGTTTACAGAGGTTTGAACTGGCTAGAGAAAACTGGGAGCTACGGGACATGGCTGCAGTACTGAGCCATAAAACCTGTGACCTCCACAGCAGCTGGTTGGGGTCAGAGACGGACTCAAGAGCTCGCCTGTGGAGACCCAGAGATAAGAAGAGAGGAATGGTAAAGACTCTCAGTCTCAAAGTATTTCAGAACAAACAAATTTTAAATGTTCATCAATATGAGGAAAGGACTAGGCCCGTTTGACAAAATGAAGTGTTTTAAAGAAAGAGAGCAGCAGATCTGAAGTCCCCAAAGAGATTTTAACCATGAAACGAGTTAGGTTTTTGTTGTTTTGTTTTTATAATGGAAAGAGAATCCTCTCTACAGTAAGGGAAGCAGTGGCCAGAAAGGGCTAAACTGTGGATTCCTGATGTCCTTAGTGGGTTGTGAATGTTTTCAACGCATGGGTTTTTCCTAATTCCTGAGTCCCAGATAGATTTTCTTGACAGCCTTCCTTCCCATGGGGCAACTGGCCATACTCGACTGCTGGCAGCTTCCCCAATGCTCATCACTTACAGGTATAGGGATTGTCTCCTGTTATATTTGGACTCAGTCGTACTTATTTTAAGGCCTCTCTCTAGCCTCATCTCTCTCTGTTCCCCTGGCTCTTCAGGTAAACAAAGTCTGCTCTTCACAGTTTTGTCTTTCTTCTGTCTTCAACTTTTTCCTTCTCTGTCTTTCAGGTTTTGCCCCAGCCCAGTGGCCTCCAGAGGCAGCTGTTCTTCTACAGATCTTACGGGAAGTTTCCTGGGCTGTGATCAACCCCCTTCTCATTGAACTCCCTTCTCAAGGGCATCTCTTCAGGCTCACGAAGGGCACACACACGTTTCTTCTGCCGAGTTATCCATTCCACCTAAAACCCAGAAAGGAACTGGCTGGGTGTGGGTCTGCCCACAGAAAGGATTGATCCATGGAGCCTCCAGGCCAATAGCATCAGGACTGGGGTCTAGGGAGTAAACTGGACAAAAACCACTGCCCAGATAATGACTGTGGCAAACTGGTCATGGGGACATGAGAAAGGACTTCCCACTAACCCAGTGCTCCTAGGAGAGTGGGCATTCAGAGCCAGCTTCTCAAGGGAGAACATCCAAACTCAGGGGTGTGGCTTGCCAATACGTAGCTGCTGAGAGACACAGCCAAGACTCTAACCCAGATCACCAACAAGCATTTTGCTCTCTTCCAGCCTGGCTGCCTTCTCCTCTGATCCTTCTGTGTCCCTCTTAGCCTTTATTTCAAAGGAGATGTGGGGGAAGGGTGGAAAAGGGACACACATAGTGATAATGAACGGATACGATACATGTGAAAACCATGTTGAAAACTGTAGAGCCACATCGATGCTGCCAACTATTGCTATTAAATGTGGAAATGGTTTATTGAATTATCTTTGTCCTACAGTGCTGAATCACTTTAATTTTCTTGTTGTGTAATAGTTTTGCTCTTACTCTTTGGGCTCTTTTGTTTTTTGGACTTTTGTGGGGGTCCCCACCCAGCTCCCAAAGCAATCACACAGTGAGGCTTATTCTTAGTTATGAGTGCCCGGCCTTAGCTTGGCTTTTTTCTCGCCAGCTTTTCTTTTTAAATTATTCCATCTATCTTTGGCCTCAGGCCTTTATCTTTCTCTATGCCTGTATACCTTTTCTTTCCTTGTTACTCGGTGTCTGGCTGTGTAGCTGGGTGGTCAGCCCCTGAAGTCCGCCTCCTTCCTCTCTCCCAGATCCTTAGATCTCCACTCCCAGAGCTCTCCTCTTATTTATCCTCTCTACCTGCCAGCCCCACCTCTTCCTCTCTCCTGCCTCGCTATTGGCCGCTCAGCTCTTTATTAGACCATTAGGTGTTTTAGACAGGCACGGAAACACAGCTTCCCGGAGTTAAACAAATGCAACACGAACAAAAGTAACACACCTTAAAATAATATTCCCCAGCATTTTCTATCACCCCAAGACTGACAACTGAGAGAGACTTAGGCTCAGCCTGGAGCGTGGTAAAAACAAGACTGCAAAGAAATCAGAACTCTCTCAGAACCACTCCACTGCAAAAGAAGTGTTCATTCAATGAGAAGCCTGTTTCCACAAAGGCAGCTCTGTTTGTTTTGTTGGTTGTTTTTGGAAGTGATCTGATTTGGGACGGGTCTACCTAGCAAAAAAGTAGAGGTAGAGAAAATCCAGAATCCTTGAGATGAATTATTTGCCTCTAAATTGAAGACCTAATGGAGGGGGGCGGTCATGTGTGAAAGGAAGAAAATAGCATTCGCCCAAAGGAAAAGCTATGAGTCAGAGAAACCTGGCTTCCTGCCTCACCCCCATCCTCAGGGAGTCAACAGGGAAATAGCACAGAGCTCTTTCAAAGACCTTCAGATGAGAAAGAAGGCCATCTTCTCGCTGCTGAGGGCTTCTCTTGAGGAAACAGGCATGTTTATCGGGCAGATGTGCTTGTGAGTAGTTATCGGAATGTGACCCCTAGTGTCCAACCTGCATGGCACTCACAGAGGAAATCTCTGGAAAAGGAGGGACAGGAGCTGGAGCTGGGCGGGGCTTGATCTAGTTTCCTATTTTGCAAACAAGCAATAAGCTGGGGAGTGATGACTTGCCAAGGGACACATAGATTGTGACAAAGCTGGAATAGAGCCTGGGTCTTTTAAGGCCCAGTCTCGTTCATCTTCTTGAGAATGTTTGCCACAGAGTATGACTGGCACTGGGTCGTTTGTGATAAGACCCGCCTACAGAAGAACATGAGAATCAGTGTTTCATTCCATGGGCTGGAGTATAAAGTGGGCATGGATATCATCTATGATCCATGCTAGTCAGTAAATAAGTTTTAAATTGCTCATCTTAGGGTTTATTTCATACATGTGTATGTGTGTGGCGGGGGTGAGACCATGGTCATGTGGTTGCGGTGTGTGCAGAAGTCAACCTTGGTGTCGTTCCTCAGGTGCTGTCTGCTTTATTTCTTAATATCGTCAAAGTTTGGTTTTTGTTCAGTGTGTTTATTTTACATATATGAGTATGTTTGTGCACACAACATGTGTTTAGTGCCCACAGAGGTTAAAAAAAAAACAGCATCAGATCCCCTGGAACTGGAGGTACCAATGGCTGTGAGCCACCATGTGGGTGCTGGGAACTGAACCTGGCCCCTCTGGAAGAGCAATAAGTGCTCTTAACCACCAACACACCTCTCCAGCCTTTATCCCGTAATTTTTTAAAAGACAAACTCTCTCTCTCTCTGGCCTGGAGCTCACTGAGTAGGGTGGGGTGGCTGGCCAGCAAGTTACAGGTATCCCCGTCTCCACCTCCCCAGTGCTGGGATTACAAATGCTTGCAACCACACCTGGCTTTTTTATGTGAGTTCCGAGGGTTGAATTCAAGTCCTTGAGCTGGATCAACTGAGCCATCTCCCCAACCTTGGGTAAGGAACTGTTAAAAATTTAGACCTTTTCCATATTTTTCCCATTAAACACCACACATTTCAGTGACAAATTATGCCATTTCTTCTTGGCCCAAGGCTCATAATGATCTTCAAAGGAAAGAAATGATATCCTATAACTGGAACATTCAGTCAGAATGGAAATCAGATGGACGGAGTCTCCTGAGATCTCCAGCTACAGACGCTTGTATCCGCAGCTGTTACATTCCATCCATTTCCTGTCCTTCTGCTCCTGGCCTGCTGAGCAATGCCAAAGGACACCATGTCCCCAGGCATGCTGACGCTCCTACACGCCCAGACCATCTAACTCAACTAGCTCTGAACATCCAGAGAGGTATTTGGGTCCCTCCCTGTCAGCGTCCTGCCAAAAGCCCTTCCGCATTCCCTCTAGCTCCCAGCCCCAGCCCCTTCTCAGTCCCCAGCCCATAAAATGATCTCCCCGGGAGTTCACAGGGAAAAAATAATCAAGGTCATTCAACGGGACTTAACACTGTTTCCTTACCGGTCCACCTTGGATCTCTTTTCAAAGGCGGAAACACTCCTCCATCAGCCACTAACACTCCTCACTCCAGTTCTGTTTTCTTTTCTCTTCCCAGCCTCTCTTGCCTAAAAACAAAACAAACAAACAAAAAAAAGAAAAAAAAATCTCACTTAAAAAAGAATTTTTAGCTAGTTCCTCAAGTTCAATCCCTCTCTGACTTTTGTTTTATTTGAAGTTTGCTTGGTGAGCTATGCTCCCCAAGTCTTTAATCTGTGCTTCTCTCTATTTTATTCCAACGGTCTTCTGACAACACATTTAAAGGAAATTTGAATAATCCAAATTTGATTCCACGTGGTCAGAGGGGCTGCCCCTTGCAGCGGTGGCAATCAATGCAGAGAGGTGGTGAGAAAGACTGAGTGCTCAGCCCTAAATGAGACATCTTTACCAACCCTACCCCTGACCCTCCATGACTCAGGGGACACAGTGGGAGAGGAGGTGGAAAGAGAGTAGGAAGTGGAGGATAGGCAGGAGTGCAGCACAAATTATAAAAACCCAAAGACAGATATTAGGGTTCAGGCTGAAGACCAGAAAAGCAAAGCAGCCAACCACTAGAGAGTTCCTACCTCTACTGGTAATCCTGTCCTCTGTGTGACTGCAGACTGACTATAGACTGAGACCTTGACATCCTGTCCCCTCCCGTTTTATATTCCTCTCTAGTGCTCAGATTAAAGGTGTGCACCACCACCACCCGGCCTCTCTGGCTAACTAGTGTGGCTACTAGGATTAAAGGTGTGCGCCACCACTGCCTGGCCTGTGTGGCTGATGCATGTGGCTAGCTTTGCACTCTGATCTTCAGGCAAGCTTTATTTATTAAAACACAAAGTATCACTACAAAGCAGTGTCATGAAATGTTGTCTTTGGGTAGGATGAGGCTGTTGTACTCCTAGTCACAGCAGATGTGACTCTGGAACAAGATCATGCCAGCCAGAATTCAGGCACCAATTTGGGGGGTGGGAGTGGGGTTCTCCAGGCCCCAACCCTTACTGAGGAGCTACTAGCAACTGATAGCCACTGGAAGAGGAAGAATTGTTATTTTTTGAGGGTGTGGTCACTGGCAGGTTTTCTGTCCCCAGTGGATGGCCCCACGCCCATGGACATAGAGACAGTACTAATTGGAGGAAGGAGGAGAGAGAATGAAGTTAGGAGAGGAAGTGTTGGGGGATGTGGGGAACATAGAAGGATAAAGAGGTGGGTGTGATCATGTCTCATATTATGCTGGTGTGAAAGTCTCAAGACTAGAGCCAAGTATCTAAGTGAACTCCGAGAAACAACTCTCATTACACTCCATGACCTACTGTTTTAGTCTTTACTGACCTTGCTGTAGACTTTTGCCCACTTAAGAAATAATCATTAAACATCTGCTTTGGCAAAGTTCTGGACTGAGCCCTGTAGGGAATGAAGGTGAGTTACATATAGCTGGGAATGAGTTCTCTTTGCTGTCCCAGCAATTTGGTTATGTGATTTAATGATATTCCTCATAGTCTTTACATACATGTCTAATCACCCAAGTTAGAAGCGATCTCAGCTTCTTCTCCCAGCTGTGCCTAAGTGGGCTTTGTAAACCTTTGTGGTCATCAGCCTCTGAGGTGGCCCCATGATTCACCACCTAAGGGTCATGACCGTGTGTCACCCTTCCCATACTGAATAGAGCTGACCTAAGCAACTGGTAGGATATTAAGAAAATGAATGCTATAACCTTTGAGGCAAGGTTACAAAAGACATTACAATTTGGCCTTGCTGTCCCTTGGATCCCTCTAGGGGAAGCTGACTTTAAGGAGAGCCCTATAACACAAGCTTCCAAGGAAGCCATCTTGGCACTGGGCACTCCATCTCCTTCAAGCCTTCTGATGACTACTACCTTAGCTGATACCTTGGCTGCAATAAAAGAACATGAGTGAGAAGCTCCCAGCTTCTCAAATTCTTAACCCACAGAAATGGGTGAGACGCCGGCTTCTTGTCTTCAAATGCTAGGATTTTAGTGCGTTCTCATATAGCCGTAGGTCACTCATCCAGGTTTTGGTAACTAGGGTGCAACAACACTGCCCTAACCAAATCCTAGAGACACTGGGATGGTATTGGAACTGGGACACAGACAGAAGTTTTAGAAGAAAACTGCCAGACAAGTTCTGGAGGGGCCAATGGGAGAAGCTTGGTGGTCTTTAGGGGACAGCAGGTGAAAGTTTATGAGAATCGATTGGAAGCGCAGGGACATGAATCCTTCCCAGGAAGTGGCAATAAGCTCAGCAGTGTTTTTGCAAAGTAGACAATGCAATGGTGAACTTGCTCATCTGCCTAACACGTGTGAAGGTCAGAGGACAGTCTGTGGGAACAGGTTCTCTCTTCCTACTGTATGGGTTCCGAGGATCAAATTCAGGCTGCCCAGCCTGGTCATCTCATCCCCTCCCCCCAACATTGATGTCTTGACTCCAGCTGAATTTTAACTGAAGTCCTTCTGAATTCCTGGCCCCCATATCACGTGGGATGATGTATGTGTATTTTAGGTCATGAAGTTTGGGGTCCATCTTTTAATATGATCATAGATAACTAATACAGCACTTAATAAATATTTGTTAATGAAGTAAAGGAATAATATCTCATAAAGACACCAAGTCCTCAATGAGCTCAATAATTAAGACCCTTGAAGCCTCTTCAAGTATACGTTCCTAGGTCCTTGACAGGGAAAAAAAAGTTGCCTCTTAAAGCAATCATATTTGCTGTGTAACAATCCTTTTCTACACTATGGATATGCATTACTCTCATTGGTTAATAAAAGGCTGGCAGGCCGGCAGCTGGGCAGGAAGTTAGGTGGGAAAGCCACACTGAGAATGATGGGAAGAAGGAGGGCGGAGTTGGAGGAGACACCAGCCAGCTGCCAGGCAAGCAGGATGTGTAAAAAATGAGATAACAAGCCATGAGCTATGTGACAAAGAATAAATAGAAATATGGGTTAATTTAAGTGTAAACATTAGCTGATAATAAGCCTGAGCTATTGGCTGAACATTTATAATTCCTATTCAGATTCTGAGTTGGTTATTTGGGATCAGGTGGTCAGGACAAGGAACATTTGTTTACACATAGTCCTTCTTGTATCATGTAACATGAGGGCCTGTTTGTTGGGGTTTCTGTCCTGTCCGGTCCCCACAGTCGTTAGGTCCCAAAGAATCACACAGAAGGTCTACATAAGTTATAAAACTGATTGGCCCATTAGCTCAGGCTTCATATTAGCTCTTATAACTTATATTAGCCCATTATTCTAGTATACGTTAGCCACATGGCTCAGTACCTTTTTCAGTGGGGCAGGTCACATCCTGCTTCTTCTGCAGCTGGGCAAGGACTGCAGAGGAATGGGCTTCCTCCTTCCCAGAATTCTCCTGTTCTCATTGCCCCACCTCTACTTCCTGTCTGGTTTTCCCACCTATACTTCCTGCCTGGTTATCAACCAATCAGCGTTTATTTAAAATATAATTGACAGAATATAGAATTGTCCAGCACCAGTATCATATAAGGAGAAAGCAAGCAGAGCTGTTGGGATTCCCTGCCCTGTTGACCAGTGTAGACATACATACCAACTGTGCATGGAGTGGCAATGGAAGACAAGTGTGTGTAATCAGGAGATGGGAGCCTGTGAGAGTTAAGACATCACTCACGTGTCCTCCCTCCTTCCTGCTCTCTTAGGCCTGACTTGATCTGTGCTGTCATGGCTTCACTTCCCAAAATTACAAGAGACTGGCAAAGCCCGTCTTGTTTTCATTCATCTGGATGTGTTCTCTGGAGGGGAGGGGGGTTAATGTGAAATTCCTAGGCAGAGCCGGCAAAGCAAGCAAACCTTGTTTATCAGACTCGTCCAGTGAGAGAGCAGGAGGTCGACCCCAACAAAGAAAACTGTCTGATTGACAGGCTGGAGAGCCAATGAGTCCTGTGTTTACCTCAGTCGGAACTCACACATCCTGCTGGGTGCTCTCCAGAGAAGCCCATGTGTGAAAGTTGAGTATGTAAACTGGTACCCACGAAGGTGCAAGGGTCTGATTTCCCTACTACACTCAACAGCCTTACTCGGGAACTCCCCTCTAAGATGAAAAGTCCTGAAATTAGGCTGGTATTTGAGTGCAAGCTACACACACACACACATTGCTGAAAATGTTTTCCAAAGACAGAGCTTCTCCTCTCAGGTGTGGGGGCAGTGGGAGGCGGAGCCAGGCCTGCCTGGCTTCCTGTGCGACCAGCCGTCAAGCATGGCTACCCTGTCTCCACAAGAGTGTCTTGCTTATTCATGTTCAAAGCAAGAAGAGGGGGAAAGACAAAGGCGGACGTGCGTGCGGAAGCTCTTCCCAGCCACTCTCACTCACATCCCATTGGTCAGAACTGGTCCCAGGATGACTTCCCTCCTGTAACAAAATCTGAAGAGCAAAATGAAGAGAAAGAAGGTGTGAATCACTGGGGTGGTCACCTCCTGCCTCATCTGCACCTACAACCACAAGATGTACCATGTAACTCTGTGAATCTGGCTATGATGGTTTGGTTAAGAATGCCCCCATAGGTTCATGTATTGAATGCTTGGCCCCTCATTGGAAGAACTATTTAGGGAGAGATTAGAAGTTATGGCCTTGTTGGGGCAGGCGTGACTCTGAGCTTTCCAAAGCCCACTCCAGACCCAGATTCCCTCTGCCTCCAACTCTCAGCTACTAGGAGATTAGCTCTCAGCTACTGCTCCTGCACCAATCTTGCCTGCTACCGTGTTCCCAGCCATGATGGCCATGGATCATTCTGTGAAACTGTAAGCCAGCCCCCAATTACATGCTTTCTCTTTTATAAGCTGCCTTGGTCATGGTGTCTCTTCACAGCAATAGTACATAAGGAAGACAATTAAGAAACCAAACAAGATTTCTCTTCATACATGACTTCACTACTGTGTGGAGTTGGGATCTAAAATCCCTACCCCTTCACAGAAGAACAAAACAGTCGATTTGCATTTCAGAAGACAGATGTCTGGGGATTTACTTCACTTGGGGCCAAAGCTGGGCTCTCAACAGCAAAAGTGATTATTTTTCTTAATTACTATTGCTTTGCGTCTTGCCATGTGAGCCATCGGCATCCTGATTTAGCTGATGACTCCCAACAATCACTTTAGATTTACTTAGTGCCTAATTTACTTAACATAGCTTTGGCTGCAAACATTAATCAGAGGTTCAAAAACTCATAATAAGCTCAATATTTTACATAGAGTGCTGCCCTGAGAGATGCTTTATGAAAACGATGACAAAGCACAGAGTCTGTAGCTTTCGGAATCAATAGGTTACCCACTAATGAATTGAGAAGGCTCAAACTTCTGCTTCACGTAGCTGATACACAGCGCTGGGCTGGCACTACTGGTTTTTCCTGCAAATTTCCCATGAGTCTAGAAGCCATGGGTGGGGGATCCCTATCATCTTATAAATAATGAGTAAAGAACATAGACCATTCATTCAGTGGGAAAAATGAAATTGGCAATAATGTGCATTGGGGGCTGTCTCTTTGCATTCACCAGTTAGAGATGAAAATACGAAAATACTCCAAATGCAAACATCAGTTCCCGATCTATTATAATCACATATGCGTTTGCCTTCCACTCGCATTTCTCAGTACCGAAAAAGTATCCTTTCGAAAAGGAGGCCAAGGAATGTCTGTTGAATGAATAAATGATGTCAGCAGTGGTGTGGAGGATGGGCATCAGTTGGTCAGTTGTGTTCATCACTCTTCTCTGTCCTATGACAAAATACTTGACAGAAACAACTTCAAAGGGGAAAGGTTTATTTTGTGTCATGGTTTCAGAGACATCTCTGCCAATCATTGCAGGGAAAGCCTGGGGTTGGGAATGGGCTCTGTCTTTCTTTGTCGCTTGCTATTTCTATGGCACAGAAAGAAGGCAGAAGGCCCAGGCTGGAACCAGGAGCAGGGATGATATAACCCTTAAGGCTTATCCTTAGTGGCCCACTGCCAGCATCCAGGCCCCACACCCTGCAGGCCCCACACCCTGCAGGCCTGCTGGCTTTCGAATAGTACCACAAGCTGGAAACCACTACTGAAAACACGAGCCAGGAGCGGCCTCAGGTTCAAACTCTAACAGCAGTGGGCATACGCCTAGGAAGCCTGGGGTCTTCTGTTTCTCCCGAGTAGAAAAGAATTGTGAAAATGCAGGAGCGAAAATAACAATAAAGAGACTCTATCTCCAGGGGTGGGAGGACGGACACCAGGCCACGCTTGTAGGCTCTAGTAGAAATGGTACGGAGAATCTAGGAGTTCAGTCACTGGCACTGGGCCAAGAGGAGAAATGGGAGAAGCAGAGCAGCTCGGCAGAGTCACGGAAGCAAGAGACACATGGATTCAGGAGCTCCGCCCTCATCCCCAAAGTAAGAGCAGGGCCCTGCTTCCTACCCCTTTGGAAGAGCTTGTGGAGACCAGTGAAACGGTGCGTCAGAAAGTCTTCCAACCCTTCAAGGCATTCTGCTCCTACAGTGGGTCCCAGTGAAACTAATTTCAGCCATGGAATAAGTGAGGGTGTGACCCACCCCTAGTGACGCACTTCCTCCAACAAGGCCACACCTCCTCCAACAAAGCCACCCGTCCTAATGCCTGGTAAATAGTGCCACTCCCTAATGACCAAGTAGTCAAATATATGAACCTGTGAGGGGCATTCCTGTTCAAACCACCACATAAGACTTACAGGACACACCCAGTTCCTTAGCTGCGGAGCTGAGATAGGAGCTCCAGTCCTGTGGTGTCTACTCTAAAGCACCAGTTATTCCAGGGAGCCCATCAGCGTGAATTAAACCCACCAGCATTTTGTTTCAGGTCCATACAAGTTGAAGGGTGAGAGCAAGCCATGCTCACCTGCGCTATGGGGAGAACTATGAGCGCCTGTGACCTCTCTGAGGCATGCCGCATGGTGGCAGTGAGCGCCTGTGACCTCCCTGTGGCGTGCCTCATGGTGGCATTGACAAGAAGAAAGGTTCACCGTGAGCCAGCCTGCACACACGTCATGGGGAAAGAGCTGGGCTCTCACCTGCAGGGCTCCCCTCTGCTTTCTAGGTTAGCTACATTGAGGTAGATACTGTTCTTCATCTGGAAGCTGAGAAATACATTGATTTAAGGTGATGCTAAAGAGTCCTGGGTGGGTTTCCCCCCTAGCTTTGTCTATTTGTCCTGAAACTGACTATCTCTGTTTTATAGCCCTCTACGGGGTGTGAGCAATGGCTCATTTTTGTTTCAATTACAGAAAATAAGTTTCCTTCTGACTGAAAAGAGAATGGGACGAACATGTAATGAAATAAGTGGTTTTATGAAACAAAGTGATGAAGACATATTGTCTGAGAGGTGACCTCCTTTCCCCCTTCATAATGTAAATAACTGTTACCAGGACAACTTTGTATTGTTAACTTTGTATCAGGGACTTCCATATACATAATTTATGAGTGTGTATATATCTGTAGACTTTTATGAGCCTTAAAAAAAACACCAACCTGGAAATAGACTTCATATTGCTTTTATAGTCCATACCACACAATTAGGCATTTAATTATGCAATAATTCTTTCCATACACTAGCTTTGAAAGTCCTTAGAAGGAAAAGGTCAAACACAAAACTTTTTTTATGCTCTCCACATGACATAGCACAGTCTTCAGCACTGTAGATGTTCAAAATATTTTTAATTGAAAGATTAAAAATATTAGTACTTTGATGTAGCATGACAAAATATACATTAAAAATGTTTATATGCAGCTCTTACGAATACTTTTGCTTCCATATTTTCTCTGGTTTTTATTAAATACAATATTTTATTTATTCTTTGACAATGTGTAAAGTTATACAATGTCTTTTGACTCTATTCACCTCCCCTCTACGCCTGGAGTATCCTCTCCACACATATACTCATACACTTTTCCCTTCCGACTTCAAAAAGTGATTTTCACTGGCTGATTTCAACAGGTGAAGTTTTAAGGCATGGGTATTAATAACAGCAAGGAGGGCTGGGTTAACGAAGCACTGTCAATGCAACGTCAGAGAAGGTGAAGCCACCTGCTATTTCAGAAAAAGATTGATAGAGCATACAGTGAGGTTAGAGGGAGGAAAAGGGATGAAGATAGAGTGGTCCAGGAATTTTTGTTTGTTTTTAGAAAGTCCAGATGGGGAAATGTCTGACTCACAGCCTTGGTGGGGGAATACAGAACAGTCCACAAATGCATGAGAGGTAACAACGTGGTCACACTGCAGTAGGGAGGAAGTGACTGGGCAATTACTTCCGGGTTTTGGGTTCAGACGCTTGTGTCATTAACAAAATTGGCAAACCACAGCCTGATGAAGAGGTAGGAAAAATAGAATTCTGTGCTGAGCATTTTGGGCTAGTAAGAAATCTAGATGAAAATGCCTAGCATCAAGTTAGAGATGTGTGGGCCCACCTCAGAGAAGGCCAGAAGCTTTTGGGGGGGGGTGATCAGACTCCAGCTTAGGAGGACATGGATGGAGGAGAAAGATGTGTGCATCAGTGAGACCACCAAGGACAGGATGGGGATTGTGGGTAGACTCGGATATGATGATATCAGGCAGGCTGGTGACAGGACTTGACAAGCAGCGGGGGTGGGGCCAAAGTGACACCCTAAGGGCTCCTGGGGGTAGGAGTTTAAGATGGCAGCTGAAGGCCCAAGGTCTCCAAGAGATCAGACGGAAGGTGGAGGCCACTAATCAGAATCCCACAGAGGTGGAGGAAGGTGGCTGTGGGACTTGCAGAATTTGAACTGTGGTGACTTACCTGCCTCATGACACACTGTACCAGATCTTCAGGCTTTCTCCACTTTATTCAATTTTTCCTTTAAGTTCCAAGTTCCCTCTCTGATAACCTCACTACTCAACCACATTATTCGAATTCACTCTTGCACACGAGCCCTTGCTTCCTGATAGAGATTCTGTTACATGGTTTGAAATTGCACTATTGAGTTTCTCAGACAACACAAACTGTAGAGTGCAGTCTTGTTTTCCAGCTGTTTTGACAAATATTTAAATGTGATTTAAAATTCCCTATGATAACTGATGGTTGAAAATGGCTGAAAGGACCAAGGCGATTTTATATCAAGGTACGGAGGACAGAAGCGCCAGTCCCACTGCATTTGCACAGGACTACTCTGTACGGCTCAGAGAATGACATGACCTGTGATAGGCATACATTCAGGTTTGAATGAGTGAGGTTATTAAGTATATAGCAAGTCAAAGCAAAAAAAATAGCAAGAAATCAATTATAGATTATAAACATATATAAAAAGGGAAACAGAGATAGATAGATAGATAGATAGATAGATAGATAGATAGATAGATAGATAGAAAGATAGGTGGATAGATGATAGGAAAACATCACCAAATCGGGTGCTCAGACTATCCATAAGAACCCATTGAAGAAGTCCCAGCAAAACAGTAGGCTAGAGGTCCCCGTAAGAGAGAGTCCTGGGCAGAGTAATATCCTCCATTTCCCCATGAGATTTTCAAGTAAAATATCAAATAACATCAGATAGGAATGACATCATCAAATGGGGGTGCTCACAGTAGCGGGGAAGTCTAGACAGTCAGTTGGTATTCAATTCATGGATGAGCTACCCTTGGCTGAAATTCTGGCTTATCTTTTCCACTGTAGACACTTTTATATCATGGGGTAAACAATAGTAACATCTGCTGGAAATAGTTTACCTTCTAACTGGCCTCCAGGACACACTGTTTTTACTCTTGGGTCCTTTCGCCCTCATTATCACAGCTATGGAGGTCGCCCCGTGCCCAGACAAGGAGCCTTGGAGGACACTTTGAGACAAACGTTTGGATCTGAAATGGGGGTAGGGGCAGCTTCTCAGTGAACTGGCATAACACATGACAATTTACCAATATAATATAGATTACAAGGGATAGATAGACAGAAAGCCAGACAGACAGATGGACGGATAGGCATGGAAGCTTAGTAATATGGCAATGTGGCAATGGAGAATGTATGTTTAGTCTGGAGAACAAGTAATGTGAACAAATAGTTAAGAAATCCAATAATATTGCCACTGTTTTTGAAAATTATTTCAGGCAATGCCCTCAACCTATCTGTTTTGTGTTATCTCATATAGTGCCTATACCACTACTAACAGATAAAGTAACTGACACCTATATATCACTTAAAATAAAAATGCTTCACCACAGTCCCACAAATTAAATATCATTATCATCCACACAGAAAAGAAAGGCACCAAGACCTTAGGACTCCATCCTAAGTTGAGCCTGTACACGGCAGAGCCAGAATTGGACCCAAAGCAACCGGAAATCAGAGTCCAGCTCTTGGCACACTGCTTCGCAGCATCGTCTTGGGCATTTTCATGGTGAAGACAGTAGGGTACAGAAAAAAGCCACCGCCACAGTCACCCAGCCAATGCCAAGGAATCATGCTAAAACAAGACGTCAAAGCCCTTGGGAAGCAATGCACAGCCAGGCCAATTGTGCCTGTAATTGTGGGACAGAGTTCCCTAACTCAGAAGCTACACGGCAGTGAGCTAGGTTCCCTAGTCGGGGTGCTGAGTCCACTACACCCAGATGCATGAGTGTGGGGGCTGATAATATATTCATCATAATTTACGGTTGCCAAGGTGCTTTCCGCAGAAACTGCCTTGTTGGCCTTTGGATTTGACACCTTTGCTGGGCCCTGACTTGGCTTCAGATTGAAAACACATAAATGTCAGACTTTTCAACTGGTTTCTAGAGATCCTAAAATGGTCTTTCACTATGAGCGACAGTAACTAAATCTCGAGTATATCCTAGGTCTACACTCCTTGTCTGTACTCATCTAACCACCATTTCCTGGGGACCTGTGAAATGCTAGGGGCTGAGGATGTGAGGAAGACAGTTCCTTTCCTCGTCCGTCCCCCGCCCTGCGTCAGGGCACAATGCTGCATCTGTATCCCCCTGAAGTTCACCAGGAGACCGGTGTGTGCAGGCCAAAGGCTCACAGCCTCTGCCTGTCTCCAGGTTTTCTTTGGTCATGGCCTGCCCCGCCCTTTACTATAGTGTGGGTTTTGAATGATCTCAGCAGTTCATGTGTTAAAGGCTTGGTACCCCACCCATCTGCGGGCCTCCTGGGAAGTAGTAGAATCTTTCCAAGGTGGAGCCTGGATTCGGCGGTTAAGAGCACTGACTGTTCTTCCAGAGGATCCTGCTTCAGTTCCCAACACCCACACTTCAGTTCCCAACACTGCTGCCTATAACTCCAGTTCCAGGAGATTTGACACTCTCCCACAGACGTACATGCAGGCAGGCAAAACACCAATGTGCATACAATTAAAATATAAAGAGGCGGAGCCTGGTGATAGGTTTTTGTCAATGGGGGTTGTGGTGGTTTGAATGAGAATGGTCCCCAGCTGACAGCTGGTGAACTGTTTAGGAAGGGTTAAGAGACATGGTCTTATTGGAGGTGTGGCATTGTTGGAGGAGATGTGTCACTAGGGGTGGGATTTGAGATTTCAGAACCCCACACCAGGTCCAGTCTCTGTCTGCAGCCTGCGGATCAGGATGTAAAGCGCTCAGCTACTGCTCCAGCACCATGCCTGCCTGCTTCTTGCCAGGCAGATGATGAACTAACTCTCTAAAACTATAAGCAAGCCCCCAACTAAATGCTTTCTTTTATAAGAGTTGTCTCTGTCATAATATCTCCTCATAGCTATTGAATAGTATCTACGACAGGGGCCATGCCTTTGATGGGGGTGGTGGGACCTTCAATCTTTCCTTCCTTCTTTTAAAAACTATTTTTAAATATTTGTTTATTTTATTGGTGTTTTGCTTGCATGAATATTTGTGTGAGAGTATTGGATCTCCTGAAACTAGAGTTACAGACAGTTGTGAGCTGCCACATGGATGCTGGGAATTGAAACTGGGTCCTCTGGGAGAGCAGTCGGTGCTCTTAACTGCTGAGTCATCTATTCAACCCTTCCTCCCCCCTCCCTTTTTTTTTTTTTTTTTTTTTTGGTTTTTCGAGACAGGGTTTCTCTGTGGCTTTGGAGCCTGTCCTGGAACTAGCTCTTGTAGACCAGGCTGGCCTCGAACTCACAGAGATCCACCTGCCTCTGCCTCCTGAATGCTGGGATTAAAGGCGTGCACCACCACCCAGCTCTTCCTTCTTTTTTAAAAAATAAATCTTTTAAAGATTTTAAACTTATTTTATTTTTATGTGTATGAGCATTTTGCCTGAATGTGTATGTGTGTAACACATTTGTACCTGATGCTTGCAGAGGTCAGAAGAGGGCATCGGATGCCCTGAGACTGAGGCTCCAGACAGCAGTGAGCCACCATGTGGGTGATGGGAACTGAACTTGGGTTCTCTGAAGCCCTTTCCTTGCACTTTCTTTATTTTGTTGTTTGCTTCCTCTCCAGGACTCGAGCCTTCATAGATCAGGGTGCCTCCATAAATATGTACTGTGGCTGTTCCTTCCAGTGCTCTTAGATAAGAATATATTGAGACAAGGCAAATCCAGGCCCAGGTATCACTGCTGCAAAGGGATGCCATGCCATCTGTGGATGGAATTTCTAGGGACTCTACAGACATGATTAGTGTGCATCTGTGTAGAAGAGCCAGTGAAAGGGTTAGTAAGGAAAAGACGAACCGTTTTAAGTTACCCTGTAAGGAGTTCATTTGAGCCATTGACATTTTGTCTTCAGTGGGGAGCACACACTCTCAACTCAGAGTTCTATTGTTCTTAGGAAGGTTTGGGGTGGTGGCTACCAGAAAACCTGGATTTCCTGCCTCTCCCCCACAAAGGGTAGCATCTAGGAAAAGATTCCTAAGTATCTGACAGATGGTCTTGTACCAATGTCATTGGAATGTAGATTTAAGCATATTAAGTTATAACCACAACTGTCTCCAAAACTATACAGACATTTCTACTCCTGTTCAAGGTATTGTACCTATACAACTCATTTAACAATGTAATGTGAATTTCTAGTCCTTGAAAGTTATTATTACCAATTGTTTAGGATAATAAGGAAACACAGGTTAGTAGTTATTCACCTATAACAGTTGAACTTATAGTCACATAAGGTACGTTTTCAAGGTCAAACAAGGATATATTTTAGGTAGACAGGTCATCTTCAAATACTTTAGAGATCTATAGAATATGTCATTTAAGATGTTTAAATAACATAGGCTCTTTTTTTTTATGACAATGAGACATGTCTGCTCCTGGCAGCACCAATCTACTTCAGAGAAGATAACGGGCATTGAAGAAATTCCACATGGAGTTTACTTTCATTGTGGCAAAAGTAAGCCACTGGACAGGAAAAAAAGCTCTTGCCTTGACTGCTGACAGTATGCTGCCCTAATTGGACAAGCAGAACACAAAAGAGAGTGATTGCCAAACATTGTCAAGACAAGGAGGGCAGCCCTTCAGAATATGCTGCTTCACAGAAAAGTCTGTCGAATATTCTAGGCCTGTAGGCTGAAGAAGGATGCCCCAAACATTGCAGAGGAACTTTGTTTTGGGTGACTGTCCAGGCAGTCATCTGCTTCCGTTATTTCTCACATGTTTTAGAAGTCACTTGCTCACACTTCTTGTTTACTCATTCAATATTATTTCTTTCATGGGCCTCTGAGGGAGTTGAAGACTAGAGTTGTAGTTTTCTTTGTTTACCAGACACAGAAAGCAAGTTATGATAGAAAGGAAATTAGGTGTAAGACTTTGAACTCACCAAGATGGGATAGATAAGAAATATTTTCTCTGAATTTGTAAAATGCAAATGGATTAGACATTGTTGATATATTTATTGCCTGTATATATTGTATATAGTTATTGTACTTATTGTATATAGTTTTTCTTATATTAGTTATAGCCTTAGTTTTAGACAAAACGGGGGAAATGTAGTAACATTTCATTTGTATTTTGATAAATAAAGCTTGCCTGAAGATCAGAATGCAAAGCAGTCACACCAGTCAGTCATACAGGCCAGGTAGTAGTAGCATGCACCTTTAATCCCAGCAGCCACATTAGTTAACCATAGAGGCCGGTCAGTGGTGGTGCATGCCTTTAATCCTAGCACTAGAGAGGAATAGAAGGTGGGATGAGACAGGAACTTGCTCTCTTTCAGTCTGAAGATTTCATAGAGGTAAGAGCTCTCTAGTGGTTTGGCTGCTTTGCTTTTTCTGATCTTCAGGTTGAATCCCAATATCTGTCTCTGGTTTTTAATTATTCGTGCTACATTTTAGAGACCATCTAGCATGCTTTGTCAGGCATGCTTTATCCCATGAAGATAGTGTGAGCTTTAGGGTTTGCTCCCCTGGTAGTTTCTGTTCAGTTTAACCATATTTAGTAAAGTATTGGAAAAGCTTCTAGATCATTCTGTCTTATACACTGAATATATTGTTGCTAGAAGGAAGTCTTCATCATCCCCCAACTGTGTTGTAGCAACTGGAACCCTCTCACTTAGATACCACTGCAGACCACTGTAATGGGATGAAAGAGATTCCTCCAAAGGATTCTGGGAGCAAACAGGGATCCTCCAAGAGCTGAGAGCAACAATCAGGTATCTGTGATGGGAACAGATTTGTGGCTTTTACCTGGAGATGGGAAGAGGAGGTGACATTAACAGAATGAGTACCAAGTTTAAGATGGTATCTGGGGAAATGGGAATTAAATTGGCAATTGAAAGTCAATTTAGATCAAAGGATGGGAAAACTGTCAAAACTGTGTATTGATTTATCTCAGAAAATCAGGCCCAATAAAGTGCTGCTCATTGGCCTCTGGGGAATGGCAGGTAGGGCTGCATGTGACCTTCCAGGACCTCAAGCTGACATCAGATCCAGCCTCAGGAGAGTTCGCTGCTGCCTCTGGGCATGGACAAGACCTTCCATCACTTTCATATGTCCAGAGTAGGGCTTCAAAATATATTTTTCCTTCTCCTTGGCCAAGTTTTAAGAACAGGTATCCAAGAAAGTTACCTATCTGTGATATGAAGAAGTTATTTGATTCAGCAGACAAAACATAAGACAGCCAGTTCAGTTGGGGTTTCAGATTAACAATGAATAATTTTGAATACAAAATTAGCATATAATAATTGGGAGGTATACAAAAAAATCTGTTATTTACATAAAATCAAATTTGTATCTCATCTACAAACCATAATATGAATAAGCTTTCCCCTGGAGAGTAAAGCAGAAAAATAATTAGAACAAAAGAAAAGTTTGGGGGTCATTTTTTCTACCAAGTACAAAGGAAGTGGCCAGTGGATTGATTTGTCTCTCTTACCTCCCAAATGATTGGCGTAATATAAAACAGAAGGTGCATGCACACAGAGACCACTAAAATGGAAAGAGAAAAATCAGATGCAGTAGGAATGGGGGGGGGGCTTACACTGCACAACCCTAAACTGATGGCTTTGGTTGGGCTCGCCATTTACATCTGAGCATCTTGGTAGCCTGAAGTCAAAGACACCGTGGTCTGATCCAGAAAAGAGGCCTCTAGAGCTGGCTTTCTAAGGCTCGTTCCCAGAGGACTTTATTGTGAGGTTCTCGCCCGGAATAGGCTGCCAGTCAATGTGGTTTGCAGGGCTAGAAGGATGCGAACTCAGACAGCTGAGACCCTGGGCTTAAGCCTCATTCCGTCACCACTTCACCTTCCTCATCAATGATGTGACTTGTGGTGAGTTCAGGACAACCGAAGGCACCGTCTCCAGTGTTCACAGCAGCAGAGGATGGTCATGTGTGATGATGGGTTGTGCTGTGGGTTTGTAGGCACGCGAGCGTTCTTCATATGACTTCCCCAGCATTAACACGAATGGCCCTTGGCCTTTAGATGAACAATTGACACAACTTAGTAAAGGCCCTTCTTATGAGGCAGGTCATAAGGTCAAGTCATCCTGCCTGGCCCTGGCCCCAAGGACATCACAGATGAGACAAAGCCCAGGGCCTGTTGTGGTTGCTTTGTCTTTGGAGCACAGCTAAACCAAGGAGCCTGGCTTCGACTATTCTAAATGCTCCCCCCCCCACCGCCTGTGCACCCCATCTTAACCTAAAAGCAAACCTGAAGCAAATGGGGTGATGGATCAAACACACGACAGGGCTGAAGGGGCATATGCCAAAGTGCCAGAAGAAGGAAAGACACATGGCTGTGGATGCCACTAGATTCGTAGACAGGATGTGGCATGCAGCTGCCATAATTGAGCAATGTGCCTCTTTATGAATAGGAATTAGCGTACATTCAAAACATGACTACCAGCGAGTCCACGCCATAGACATGTGGTTATCTACCACCGGTTTCCTTTGCATCTGCTAATCATGTGGCGTTTTCTTCCCTTTTTATAGGGAAAGACAGGGTTGCTCCCAGCGTCTCACCTTTGCCTGAGAAGTACCAACATAATGATGGTAGAAATGGCCGCTGGGATTGAGTTCAGGGCCGCTTTCCATGCCTGACCCTCATTAACCCACTGTGGGATGCTTTGCTACTAAGGAAGTATTTGGAAATGATACTTTTTTGCCAGACAAGTAAGGGAACAAAAGAGCCCTGTGGCTTTTTCAGTAAAGAAAGTTGTTCAACTTTCTATTATTATTTGTAAGATTGCTTTGCTTCATCTGAAGAAAAAAAAAAAAAGACCCAAGGGCCACTTACTCACAAACATAAACAATTGAGAAGTACCCACTGGATGTCTTGCAAGAAAGGGCTAGGTGAGAAAACCGGAAGAAGAATGAGCTGTGGAGGACAATTCGAGCCTGTCCTCTGAGGCCCTTACACATGAAAACTACATTCTGCCAGGCTGACATGAGTCTTGGCTGTGGAAATTGTCCTCCCCAGGCCAGCAAAGGAAGAAATTACTGACTACATTCTATTACCATGACTTTAACTCTGCGGTCAGTTAAAGTCCGTCTTGAGCTCACTGAAGGTCCGAATGGGTGCTTGAGAAAGGAGTCTCACCTGGGCCAGGTAGAGTAGCTAACTCTATTTACTGGAATCAGGTGACCCTTCAGCTTTGGGCCAGCTTAAGCCCCTGCAGAAGGTCATCACAACCTTCCAGCCCCAGGCTGCCCTTCTGATTCACTTTTAACTGCACCTTGAGCAGTTGGAGGCTTGTTTGCTGGAAGGTGCGCATTTGAAAGTTCCCAGCTGCCTCTCTGAGAATCTGCCTCCTTTTCAAATGCCCTGCATTTTCTGCCTAGCCTAACAGGTTTGTGGGCTCTGTCTACGGTGCGGGGAGGAGCTTCCTGATTCTCAATGTGTGGAGAACCTTCAAACACAGGGTCCACAGCAATCTCATCCATGGGAGACATTCCGTGTATCTCCCACGGAAAGCTCAGTGCCTTGTCCTGGCTACGGTTCATTAAGCTGCAGTTGGTTGAGGTCACCCACCGTCTGAGAGCATCACACAATTCCAGAAATAGGCACTTTGGAAGTTTTCAGTGGCAGAGTCTGGGTAGCATGATGAGATCTCACCCTGCTCCACTGTGTCCTGCTCAGGGCCTGAACTGTCCTTTCTCTAGTCTGTGAAATGTCCTGTAGTCTGTCCACCCAGTGGTGCCTGGGGAGCCTGGATGATCAGGGCCTGGGAAAAAATAACATGAGCAAGAGAATCTCATTTTTTAAAGGACAAACAAGGTTTTAGTAAGAAGCTGAGTAACAATTTCCAAAAGTAGATAGCCTATAAAGTATAGGGCCTATAGCCCTCATTTTACTTAATAATGGTCTCAAAGCACAAGGCTGATGGTGCTGGTAACTTTATAGCCAGCAGTAGTTTGTTCTAATTACTTACTCTGTTTCATTATTATTGTTGTTGTTAATATTTTACTCTGCCTACTTTATGAATGAAACTTTATCCTATGTATGTATGCACAGGAAAACATATCCATAAGATCGGGTACTGTCTATAATTTTAGGAACCCATAGCCTCTCCCTACAGATACGAGAGGCCCTCTGTAGTCACTGCTGACCCAAAAATCACAGCTCTCATCTCAAAGGGAATAAGACTGAGTTTATTCTGGAGCCAAATATGAGTGACTATGACCCAAGACACAGATCTGGGGACCCCGAATGCCCTGCTCCATTGGGAAATTGTTTGGTGAAGCTTTTAGAGTTATAGAGTAAAAGAGTCATACATGAAGGCATGCCCCAGATGCATTTGTAGAAGCGTCAAGTCGGTGGTTACAGCCGAGCCTGGGAACCGCTGCTCTAGGTTTCAAATGCTCTCTGTGACATCCTCGGCCCTCCCGTTCATGGAATACAGTGAGCTGTTAACACATCCCAAAATATTTCATGTCATAGTCACGAGGATGGTAGATCAGACGCAGAGGCAATGAATGGCTATCAAGGAAGATAAAAGTAACCCAAGACAATTTGACTCCGGATCCTGTAACATTCAAATTCTTCCACAATCACAAAGCTCAAAGTCAATCAACCCTGTAGACTCTTTAACTTAGATGTGGGTTTTATTTTTTCTGGGATCTTCAACTCCCGGTACAGAGAACAGAGAAAGATGAGGTTTGAAGGCAATGACCATCTCTCTGCCTCTGACCTGGAAATGCTAAGGCAAATCAGAGGGTCAGTGAGGGTACAGAGGTTGGTGTCGTGTCTGCACTAACAGAAGGTGCCACAGTAGGGCGTCTCAGCTGTGAGAGAGGAGCTGGCCTCCACAGCCCATTCTTCAGATTGGGATCTGGAGAACACGAAGCGTTCTGGGTGGTATCTCTCTTCAGAACCAGAGGCCCGCGCAGCGAGGCTTCAGTCCTGGTTCGTGGACTCCGTGCATGTCTCGGAACAGAAAGAAGCTCTTGGCTGCTTTCCCTACACCCCTCTGTGCAAACAGTAGATTGCCTGCTTCTGTAGTCCTCATCGCGGAAGGAGAGAAACACGCTAATCGTGTTATTTTTCTCTTCTCTCTGCCTGCAATTGGCTTCATGACTCAAGGGCTCTCTTCTCCCTCCACCCGGCTCTGTGTGGTGTAGAAGCCTTCAGGAAGGGACTGACCTGGTTCCTTTGCATCTGGATGGTTCCGTTTAGGATTTTATTTTTTTTAAATGATGTTTGTCTCTGTGTGGGTATGAACATGCGTGAGTGCTGGTGAGTTCAGAAGAGAGTATTGGATTCCCTGGCGCTGTTAGAGATCATTGTGAACCACCATATCTGGGGCGGGGAGGGGGATTGAATTCTGGCCCTCTAAAGGGTAGCAAACCCTCAAAACCACTGAGCCACCTCCCCCAGCCCTCTTGGATGGTTCTTTCAAAAATGGACACTGAAGTTTTTGTTTGCTTGACGAATTAGATGTTTGCTTTCCTAGGAGCCAGGTAGCCCTGAGGTAGCCATTTTCTTCACTTCCTTCCCCTGAATGTTGAAGACCTCAGGAACCAGTTGGGATCTTTGGAGAACACTGGCATCAATGTTATTTCCATGCCTCCTTCTCCCAGGGTCACCACGTCACTCACTAATGGTGGATCATTGACAAGCAATTGTGGGTCTATCAGATAACGGTGCAACACATGCACAGATGTTGTGCAAAACAGACCCAAGGCTACAACACAAAGCAAACGCTAGAAAGGGCAACAAAAAGCCAACTCGCTTTCTGGTTTGTGTGATGACTTTAATGCCTGTCTTAAACTACCAAGCACAATTCTTCCTAATGCCTTCGCTTACTGCTGGAAATGCACACGTAGCCTGCCCACATGCGCAATCTCGTTTTCAGCAAACCCACAGGTGTCTTCTTGCGTTACCCCTTCATGTGCCAGGAACAGACACACTTAATCCTGAAAAGAAGAACGTTAAGGCCTGCTATCTCATGTATGAACCAGAGAGGAAGAATCTAATCGTCCACTGATGGGCCTGACCCAAGGAGCTCTTGCAGGATCTACGTGTGGTAGCAATATGAATTCTCCCCCTCTGAGAGCTTTCAGAATTACACTGGTTGCCCCAGCTCCACCCTTCAGGGATACTTTGAGGAGCAGCAACCCAGCTGGCCTCATTTTTCTCTCTGAGAAGGGAGATAGGTGGGACTAGGCAGGTCGGAGGTGGAGTTCTGGAGAACATTTAATGCAGGGAGCAGGTTACACGGATGTCATGATCTGAGGTTTCCAGGAGATCCAGAGTCAAGGATTGGAGGACCAGCAGCTCTGAGAGAAATGAAGCCAAGGATGCAAGTAGAGCAACAGTGAGACAGGCAAGGCCAGGAAGCCCATATGAGAGTGCATTGCCAAGCTCACATCCACAGGTGATGTCCATGGCCTTGAAGGGTACCCAAGTCATGGAGGAACATGGCTTCAGGTCAGCCCATTCCTAGGAGAGAGAGAGAGAGAGAGAGATCTGGGCCTTCTGAGATGCTCGTGAACTCTCCAGCTGACTCTGATCACAGACTGTTCATGTATCAGTGACCAGAACCAAAGTCCTCAGGCAGAGGGTACCTGTGATCAGTGAACGTTTAGAGAGTGGGCATAGGAAAGGACAGCACTGGTGACAGAAAGAAGCAAACAAAACACCAGGGCTGTCCTGAGCGTAGCCAGAGGAAAGCAGGATGGATAAATATGAAAATTCTTGCTCCTGCAATCCAGCGTTCAGAACCATGTGGCAGTAGCTCAAACCATGGGGAAGAGGATGGCTACAGGAACAGAACAATGAAGAAGACAGATCTTCCAGACACACTGCCAAAAGAGAAAGGAGGGACGCATGTCTGACTTCTGTCTTCCTCTGTCTTTCATCCCTTCAATCCTTCACCAAAGGATAAACAAACATAACAGGGCTGGGAGCCATGTAACAGACTAGCTAGCAATGTAAGCTGTGCGGTGAGCTGACCATCCACTTTTGTGTCCCTTCATCCCCACCACCCATGGTAAAAGCAGAGCAGGAGAAGGACAGGCAGTGGATCTGGAACGGAACCCGGTCCAGGAAGGTGCTGGAAGGCCAGCACCAGCTCCTCACCTCCACCCCTGCACACATTGTGCCTGCAGAAATAAAGAAGAGGCATTGTAGGCGAGGCATGTCTGCAGCTCAGAGCTTGACTGGTCATTATGTTGGCTGTCTAGACCTAAGGGTCTGATAGACACAATGATCACAATAAATATTAAGCTTAGAACCTGGCATTCTCTAGCTATTACTCTGTGAATAGTGGACACAAATGTGCACACATGCATACACACACACACACACACACACACACACGAGACAATATTCTTTATCATCCAGAGCCATCCTTTAATTTCACTGAGAAATTGCTTACAGTATTAACAAATAGCTGAGGTGGGGCATGCATACTGCCAAAGTTGATAGGGGTTTCAGCTCTTATTATTTCACATGGGTAAGAAATTATTTACTAGGATAATATAATAGATTATATATCATAGCAATGATAATAAATTTATTGGGAAAGAGTTAAAGATTGACACGTCACTCGATTTGTTAAGTCACAGTCCGATTGCAACCCTAGCTTGGCAGCAGAGACTAGCTTCCCAATGAGAGTCAGTGAAAGCCTATGTAAGAATCAATGGGCTACATGGAATTTATAGTAAAAAGTATTACATTTTTATTTCTGCTTGGGGATTGTGAAATACACTGTTTATATCAGTAAATTTGAGAATAAACACATATGCATATACATTGCATTTGTTTCCCTGGAGAGCTGATTGTGACGCCTGGCCCAGCATATGGATGGTTAGATGCGTTTGTTCAATGGTAGCTCTGTTCTATGGTTATCCTGCTTTAGGACCCTGCAGATGTCATCTACTCCAAATATCCCCACGTGTGGGAAAACACTGTCTCTCAAAAGGATCACAGTTAATGTTTCTTTTAGTTTGGTTTACCACATGGAACACTTACTGTGCATGAAGAAATGTTTACTACATTACAGTCTTAAAATTCCAAGAAACACTTAAAACCTTTACATTTAACCTGTTTTACATTGAATTCAGACTAAATTAATATAATACAAAGTTCATCATCTTAACTATTTCAAAGGGATATGAGTCTGTGGTCTTTAGTATTCTCGTGGCATTGTACAACCTATTTTCCCCCAAGAGACTTTGGACCATTAGCGGTCATTCCCTGTTTCTTCTTACAATGCAACCTGTCAAATTTTTCTTCTGTCTCTATGGGGTGATCTGTTCACCCTTTCATAGCAGCAGTGTCCTGTAATGTATGGCTATTTATATCTGATTTCTTCTGCCTTATTTCTTGAGGTTTTTGAGTCTCACCATGCCATAGCAAATTCCGCTATTCCTTCTCTACTGCTGAAGCTATTCCACTGGGTGACTATACCGCATTCTTTATTCAGGTGGTACACAGCATTGGGTTGTGCCCGCTGTTAACTAGCATGAATATGTTTCGTTCATGTGCAAGTTTCTGTCGACACATGGTTTTGGTTCTGCTAGGTATGGAATTTCTGGGTGATCTGTAAATGACTGGCCAGTTTATGCAGTGGCCAGCCCACTCTGCATTCATTAGGAAGATGTTTCCCTTCAGACAGGAGTCTAAGGCCCAAGACGGCTAAATGACTCTCAAGAAGTAATGTTGAACAGGTTAGAAAACTCATTTGCTCCACCTATGTCATGTTCCATAGATCCGCCTAAAGGCTAAGGTACTTTTACTGTCATCCAATAGGAAAGTAGTCGTTATAAAAAACAAAAAACAAAACAAAAAAGTTTAATATTGGTAAAAAGGACGAGTCTTCAGAAACTCTGAATTAATCATAAAATTCAAGCAATCAAAACCCACCTCCATATGCATTCCCTATTCAGAACCCCACCATCCCAGTGAGCCAGTTTCACGGATTTCTGCTCTGCTGAAGCTGACTAACTCCTCCAGCAGCACCGGGCCTGAACGCTAACACTTAGAATGATATGGGTGCTGGAAAGCGCATTTTAAGGAACCATCTGGGCCATAAGCCTTGACTCCCCCCGACCTGCTGTCCACCCCCACGCCCACCCCACCTCACTCCCAGCTCCTTCTTCCCATGCTCTACTTCCCAACTTTTTTCTGAGAGCAGCTTCTCTGGTCTGACTGCCTTCTGCTTTCCATTGCTTCTCCTGGATTCCCCTGTCCCCAGTCAGCTATCTGCACAGGACCTTATCACACCACTTCCTGGTGTAAATAACATCAGTGCCCTTAGCAGAATGCACAGGAGCTTTCCCGATTTAAGCTCCGCTGACCTCACTCACTTCCAGACCCAAAAGACTGCAGGTCTATCAGCATGCCCGTCACTGCCATGCTTTCAAGATTTTAACAGATTAAAATACAATACTGAAAGTCTCCTATGTGCAGTCTGGGGATCCAAATGAGTACATTTCTTTCTTGCAAAAACAGAAAATCACAATTAGCAAGTTCAGTGAGAGCTTCATTTTAGGCAAAGTTCTCATTAAGCAACTTACAACAGTAGAATCTAGCATTTAAAGTGGAATCTGACTGAATCTGCTATATTTAGAAGTGCAGAAGGAGAGAAGAGTAAAAAAATGATCTTCTCTAGGGATGGTGCATAGAAGGCTCCACAGAGAATGGACTCCCAGAATAGGGCTTTGGAAGATGAAGAGGAGTTCTCCAAGTAAAGACAACAGATAAGTTGGCAACGCAGAAGAGATAGCTTCTGAAAATGCAGGTGGCAAAATCCAAAGGCAAGTGAAGGACTTCCTGGACATCTCTAGAGCTCTGGGTGGAAGAAGAAAAGGCAGGCCAGAGGATGGCAGGAGGTAGCCTAGAAATATCTGTGTGTGGCAAAGACACTGGGCCAGTCACTGACTCTGTACTTCACCCTATAAGCAGCAAGGAGTTCTCAGCAAATGAAGGTCTATCATGTGTTTATCTAAACCAGGAGGCAGTGAAGGGCAAGGATTTTTGAGGGTCCCCAAAGAGTGGCAGCAGCCCGTTGGTGGTGGCTCACGACTTTAATCCCAGCACTCAGGAGGCAGAGGCAGAGGCAGGTGAATCTCTGTGAGTTCGAGGCCAGCCTGGCCTACAGAGCGAGTTCCAGGACAGAGTTCCAGCTGTTCTAGAGAAACCCTGTCTGGGGTTTGGGGGTGGGAATGTCAGCAAGGAGCATCTCACCTCAGAACCAGACGAAGAGCGGCTGGTCATAGGCATGGAGTGGGGAGACCCACTTGTCTTTCTTTCATGGTAACCCATTGCCTCTCACAACTCCCAGTGTGGGGGTGACAGGCAGGGATTGCCATGGCCCCTTCTGTTGTTCAGCACTCTGGATAGACTTCTACACTGCTCCCTGTAATGACCACTCTAGGAATTTTTGTGTCTTTGCCCACCCTCTATGGGAATGCTGATCTTATACCCTCAGTAGTATATTAACTTTGAGAAGATGCAGGCTTTGTTCAGTGGGCCTGGGTAGAGCAGAGAGTCTGAACTTCTTTCTTTGGGGGCTATGGCTAGAACCCAGGACCCTGTGCATACCAGGTGACCACTCTGCCGCTCGGCTACATCCTCGGCACAGCAGTGTGATTCTATCCAAGCTCTCAGGCGTATGACACAAAGGACACTTGTTGCCTGGACCAACACTGCTCCTGGAGCAGAGGCTCCCAGTACACATCCCACTTCCGCTTTCTGGAACTTACAAAAGGACTCCACATCCTGTGGCCCCCAGGTTCCCAGTCAAGAAGAGAGCGTTGGTGAAAACCCCCTTCTCTAAAGCGCTCATTTTTCCATGGAAATGCACACCACTGTGCAGTCAGAGAGCAAGTCCACATCTTTCATATGGACACTGAATAGCCAGAAAGAGCCAATCGGGCTCCGGCATGCTAATGAATGTCCTCAGTAGCCTCTGAATAATTGATCAACAGAACCGTTCAGTGTTTGCGGCTCTCACTGACTCCGCTCATTATGGAAGATGATTCACTCAGTTCTAGGGAACAGATTGTTCCAAAGTCTAACTCTACTTCCCTTGCTAGCTTTTTATTTTTAAAATAAAAAACATGCACCTGTGGAGCTCACACGCATGCAACTGTGCCTGGAATAGAAATGAGGGGATTCATTTGTGCTCCACGGCGTACAATGGTAGTAACCTCTCGGGGCCCTGCCAAGCTTTGGGAATGGCTCTTTTCCTCAGAGAGGAGGAAAGAGATAGATGTGTCAAGTCTCTGCTGGCTGGGGAGACTGCAAGAGCAGGCTGAATTGAAATGAGACCATCTCCCCAATAAAGCTGGCTATTCACCAGGCTAGGCAAAGAAATCATCGGTATCAAATTGTATGCCTGCATTTTCAGGCTGTGCATTTGGGAGATAATTTGGTGTGACCAGTCTCTGTTGGTGACGTGTCCCTGGGTGCTTAGGGAGACCTTGTGAATTGGAACCAAGAACAGTTTAATTTTGCTCTCAAAGCCTTGTGGCTGGACGAACTACTGTGGCTTGTCTAGAACCCTTTTCCACCTCCCAACTTTGGCAACTTCATTGTTTCTTCTTCTCATCTTGTCTTTCAGTGAAAGGATGCCTATGTTCTCTAAAATCCCATAAACCCAAGCCTTTTGCTGTGTGTTCCTGCAACAATTGGCACAGTTGGCTCCCGTACACGTCCAGCCTAGATGAAATCTTAGCCACAGGAGAAGGCCACAGTCCAAGATACGAAAGTCTCTTCTTTGTCCTTCAAAAATGAAAGAGACAAGCAGCCCTGCAAGCCTAATTGTGCAGAGTTCCAAGGACAAACTCTGGAAAATATCATCCCTTCCTTAGTCCTGAATCTAGCTCTAGTTCCCAGACACAAGTGCAAGTCTTCCCTGTCCCAGAGGACAGTCTGGAAGGGTGGGCAGGGAGCTGGGCCCAACAGGTCCTCTTCTGTGTGTTCCAGCAAGGCCGTAGATGGAATTGAGCTCTGGGTGGGTCTTCCTTAGAAGACTAGAATTCTCCACCAGGCTACAATCAACCAGTTCCTAGGGACGTTGGGATTCATGATGGTCAGCTCTGGTGGGGCTGGACTGACAGACGAGAACACTGCTGTCATTTCTTGCATTGATGCTGGCCACATCCTTAGGACCGAATGAGTCAGTGCCCTCAGAGGGTGGAGAGAGGAGGCAGGCTCAAGGATCTTCCCTTCAATACCTTGTTATGAACTTGTCAATCACAGGTGGAATAAAGGCACTAGAACGCTGAGATAATTAGCCTGTCTTGTTTCTTTGATTCGTCTCATACTGTGGAAGTTTAGCCCAGCTGGGTCCTTTCTCAGGGCCCTCTCTGGTGTGCATTTGGAAGATATGGTATCTCTTGGTCATTTGGCTGATTCTGGATATCTGAACAACTAAGGATGTTGGTACAGATTCTTCCCCTCCAATCCCTCCTATTGCTTTGAAGACTGGTGTTCTCTTGAATGCAGAGAAGTGTCCTGGGCACAGAAGAAGTAGAATGGGCTGGGCTGGAGAGATGGCTCAGAGGTTAAGAGCACTGACTGCTCTTCCAGAGGTCCTGAGTTCAATTCCCAGCAACCATGTGGTGGCTCACAGCCATCTGTAATGAGATCTGGTGCTGTCTTCTAGCCAGCAAGCATACATACAGACAGAACATTGTATACATAATAAAAATAAATAAATCTTTTTTAAAAAAAAAAGAAGTAGAATGGGCAAGAAAGAGACCAGAACACACTCTGGGGAGGGAGGACAAGCCATGCAATGCAAAGCATCACTCCTCAAGAGTTCACTCAGTACAGGGGTGAAGCCAGAACTGCCTTGGCCACACACAAGAGAGAGAGAGAACACCTCACCAGATCTTAGGAAAGAAGATTACAGACGCCAGGGTGGGAAGAGGACTTACAGTCACCACCCACTGATATCCAAGGCCCAGTCCCCCACCCGCCCCATCTTGCCTGAAGAGTGCTGCCAGGTGTGCTTGAATAACTTGGATTCCTCTGGATCCTCTGAGAATCGATGTCAGGGAAGGACAGAACAGAACAAGCAAAGGTTTCTTAGTGGAGACAGCTGAAAGAAAGGAATACGAAAAGAGCCATCTCCGAGATGCAAGGATGACCCTGGCTGAAACAGACGAAGATGGTGTGTGCTTCCTGGACAGACACACAGCACACGAGTGAGAAAAGATTCAACAGAGTCCATGGTGGGGGGGAGCTCCCAGAACTTAGGTCAGCTAGCAAAGACATCCTTTGTTACCAGAAATGTGTCTGCCAAAGCTCACCATGCAAAGCAGAAAGCCACCTTGGGGCAGGAGTGGAGGTGCATTCATACCCTCAGTCAGATGCAGTAAGGGTGTCCTCAAACCTCCCTAGCTGAGTCTCTGTGCATTGCAACAGTGGATGCTGACCTGGCTCAGGCTCCTGCCTTGCCTCAGGCAACCTTCCCCCCCCCCAACAGGGAGAGAAGACCACAGGATGGCAGGCAACGTAGAACAGAGCAGTGAGAGAAGCGAAGCCAGGAGAGCAGAAACTCACACAGCTGCTCTCTGGGGTTCAGGGGCAGCATTTAGACTACCCCTCAAATCCAGGGATTGCAGCCTGCAATCTGGCCTGGCCCTGGATGAAGAGGGAGAAGCATTTGCTGGATGTGCTGCATTTCACTTGAACCCCAAATTTAGCTCTGCTCAAATTAACAACCAACCTCCTAAGCATAGTGGTGCATGCGTGGAATCCCAGGCATATAGGAAGTAAAGACTTCCTGTTGAGAGTTGAAAGCCAAACTGGCTACATAGCAAGACCCTGTCTGTCTCAAATATAATAGTAACAAACAAACAAACAAAAAATCCAACCAACCAACTTAGATGCTCAGTAGTTTTCTTTCCTGAGGTCCATTCCCAGTTGGCACCTAGCCCCAGGAGACACTTAAATACCTATCAGAAGAGGAGGAAGGTCTGACGGAAACAGAACATTTGAGATGCTCACTGATTTCAGATGCCACTCTTGTCTTTCTTTTTCTGTGAAAACAACAGCAAATATATATATATATATATATATATATATATATATATATATATATATATATATAAAATAGCTTGGAAATTGCTATTTTGAACAACCTTGAGGAAATGGCTAAAAATATAAAACTGTCGAGTATTGTAGTGATTCTCAGCAACAGTAGCTAGCACCTCGGGGGCACGGCCTTTGGTTAATGTGGAGCGCTTGCATTCAGCCTGGGGCTCTGCTGGATTATCACAGGCCTTCATCCCTGCTCCCTGATACCTAATACCATCCCTAAGACGAGGCTGGGTGTTGTCATGGAAAGCGCTTACAGCCAGTAACCCAGGCTATTTTCAGTTTGAGACTGGCAGGCGCACAGTCTGTATCTTGTGGCCAGGCTTTGATGTAACTATATTCAGGGATTTTCAACATCCATGCAACACACACACATACACACACACGCGCGCATGTGCGGGCGTATGCACGAGCATGCACACACATCATGAAAACGGAGAGCAGCTTCTGATGATAGACCATGGGTTTTTTTCTTCACACTCAATTCTCGTTTCAATAATGTGAGCTCTGAAACTGAGGAATATTGAAGACAATACTTTCTCCTATTTCCTGTCTGTAGAATGGCAATGTTACTGCTGATCAACAAGAAGAAATAAACGAGGAGTTTTCAAAGTCAGAGGGCATGTTTTAACGTGCGTCTTTCATTCTAATAACAGACCAAAGGTCAATTCAAGGACACAGAGGAGATATTTATAGGAAAACAATGCTTTGTATGCATAGGAGACGCAAGTGTATGTGGGTGCACGTGTGTGAGGTGCACATACACTTATGAAGGCCAGAGGTCAGCCAATGTGTGTCACTCCTAAGGAGCCATCCACGTTGTCTTTTGAGACAGTGTCTCTTATTGCATGCACTAGAGTAGTCTCGGCTGGCCAAAAAATCCCAATGGTCTTCAGGCCTCCATCTCACCAAAGCTTGGATTACAATCATGTGACATCACACCCAGCCATTCATAAGGGCTCTAGGGATTGAACTCAGACCTTTATGTTTGTGTGGCAAGCACTTTACTGACTGAGCCAGCTCCCCACTTCCAAAATGTTTTGTTTGTTTTTTATTTGTTTGTTTGTTTGATGTGTGTGTGTGTGTGTGTGTGTGTGTTAATATCTTGTGCGATCAACCTGGATAAATTTCAGAGCTACTGAGTTGAAGAAAAGCCACCACCAAAGGAGTATCTCCACCCTGGTTTCAATGATATGATGTTCAGAAATCAATTAACAGCAGAAGTCAGAGTCGAGGGTGTCTAGGGCAAGGGAAAGGCTGACTTCCCTGGGAAGGACCATACCAAGAAAAGGCCTGGTATGGACATCCAATGAAAATGTCTGTCTTGATATTAATGGTGGAGACCTGGTTCGGCACATTCAGCAAGTGTGCTGAGCGTGCCCCGCTCTCCCGCAGCAGGCAATCAGGACATTTTTCTCAAAACATTGCTGGTCTGAAATTGGTCAAAGTAGAAGAAATTTAAACTGAAAATTAACATCTGATACAGTGGGTATTGTTGTTCACATTTTGCTGTTCCATGTTGTTTTTTGATTTTGGATGCTGGTGACTAAACCCAGGGCCTCACACAGGCTCTGCAGACACATGACTGCCAAGCCATATCCCTGGTCACAACCCCAGTGTGCCCTTCTCAAGCCCTCGTGGGTTCTATTCTGAATTGATTAGTACCATGATCATGGTAAGTAGCTGGCATGACTTTAATCCACCTTGTGTGAGCTAATTCTCATACAAAGATTTATGCTAATCTTTCCTACCACATTTGTACTCGCTGGTTTTATGTCAGCTTTATACAAGTTATAGTCATTTGAGAGAAGGGAACCTCAAATAAGAAATAAGCATCTGGCTGTAAGGCATTTTCTTAATCAGTGATTGATGGGGGAGGGCCCAGTCCTTTATAAATGGGGCCATCCCTGGGATGCTGAACGAGCCATCATGACAAGCCAGCAAGCAAGCAGCACTCCTCCACAGACCCTGCATCAGCTCCTGCCTCCAGGTTCCTGCCTTATGATAAACAGTGATGTGGAAGTGTAAGCCCTATAAACCCTCTCCTTTCCGAGTTGCTTTCAAGCAATAGAGACCCTAACAAAGACAACATCAAAAGCACACCACGCCAAGCCTAAGTGAATCCTACTTTATTAAAAACAAGTTTCAAATGTTGAAGAATGCCAAAGAATCAAATGCTACCATTGTTGAATATTTAGTTAACAAAGTACTCGAGCAAATAAATGTTATTTGTGCATTATTTGTTTTCTGAGGCTGGGAGTAGAACCCAGGCTTTATACATGCTAGATAAGTGCTCCGCCACTGAGCTTCAACTCCAACCCCAGAGTATTCTTTTTAATATGATAAATTCCCCAATGCTCTTGTGCTAGGTTATAATGATCTTTTGGGTAGCTGCTTCATGTTAAATCCCAGCACTGAAAGCTAAGGAAAACAGTTCTCGTAGAGTTGACCTGAGCCCCTACTTCAAAGGTAGACATGATTGAACATTAGTGTGTAGTTATCCCAGTCGGGTGGTGGCGCACGCCTTTAATCCCAGCACTTGAGAGGCAGAGGCAGCTGGATCTCTGTAAGTTCATGGCCAGTCTGGTCTACAAAATGAGTTGCAGGACAGCTATTCCACAGAGAAACCCTCTCTTGAACCCCCCCCCAGAAATAGAATTATCCCAGCTTTTCCTATATTACTTTCCATATAGAACAAAAGTAGAATTTATACAAAGTCACACAGTGTGATCTGTTTGATTGCCCATAGTAATAGTTCTTTATTTTTAAAATAGCATCTACTCTGCAACCAAAGCTGACCACAAACTCACGACAATCCTCCTGCTTCAAGATCCTAAGCGCTAGTTTTATAGACTGACCTGCTCCCACCCATCCCCAATGACTGGTTCCGTGTTCATCTGCACGAAATTGTGTATTGACTCTACCTCAGGAGGATTGTACTACACAGCTGCACTTGTTTAATCAGCCCCTCCTGCTGAGCAGTTAGGCTTTTCACAAACTGTCATTGTCACAAAATTAGCACCCCTGGGTTAGGGTGAATCATCTGAAATGGCCATATTTTTATACATCGAATGCAGTCAAATAGAAGTAAATTTGTGGGCTTCATGCTACACATTTCCCTTTCTGTGCCATTTATTTCTTGGAGTGGGATTAACGCTCAAAGGATAGATGCTTTTTAAAAAACCTTGATGACTATTAGTACCTCATTCTCCTGAAGAATACACGTTTGCTCTGCCCTCACTTCCCCGTGCCCTGGACAAGAAGAAAAGCTTTTATTCTTCTGAATCTATTAGAAAAGCCAACCCTCAGAGTTTAGCCTTTCTCCCTTTCCTTGTTAGTGGGAATGCTGAACATCTTTCCGTATTCATACTGCACCCAACACATTCCTCCACAACCCCCCAACGTCTATTTGCACAACGGAAATCAAATCTGGTTTTGAAAGACCTGAGAGACCCGTGCCTGTATTGAAAAATGCTCCTTACAGGCGGCAGGAACGGACTATCTTCCTGCCTTCCGATTTCTATTAGTGTCTGTTACCGGGCACGCAGACATGTGCTGTGTTTGCTCAGAGTGAACTTCTTTGACTAAAGTCTTTAGCTGTTGTGGAAATCTGCTGGGCTCTGCAAGGAAGGGCAATCTCTCACCTATAGTTAGTCGGCAAGGCCGGCTCGGTGCCACCATGTCGCATGGCTGCCAGCAGGGGGCCCGGCAGCTCTGTAGGCTTCCCGACCCGCCTCCATTTTCTCATCCTAAATAATTTAGCCTCCTCTCTCCCCAGCACAGAGAGGCAATTGCCGGCTTCTGTTTAGCCAGACTAACTTCCTGGATTAAAGTCATTTGGCTTCCACCACAGCAATTAGTATGCAAATTGCCGCTATACTACCTGCCTAGCCATAAATTACATTCTTGAACTTAATATTCACAGATGCAACATACCAGGGTAGATAATTTTCTGTTTTTCAGTAGATGTAGACCAGAGCGATTCATCACCTTATTGAACCGTAACACATTAAATCAACAGTTGAGAAATTAAGCATTTTTCAAAGCATTTTCTTATGCATTTATTTCTTTCAACAAGCAATAAAGCAGAACATTAAATATGCGGTGTGTCTCCGTGGACTAAATGGCCCGTGGATACATTTAATCCTAAAATAGCTCTTTTGTAACTTAAAAAAAAAAGAAGGTGTGAACAACAAAGGACAATCTATGCCATAATGCAGTCTATTGAGTCCTCTTCAACATGGTCAGAACCAAATACATTCTTTTTTAGTTGAGTTCCCAGAAGAGTGAAAAATTGTTAATCCCAATATATAGCTAACACTGTTCAGGAATGGGACATGTCTGGTACCAAGAATTTGAACTGCATTGACTGTCACTAAGTCTTACAGCAAAGCATTCAATGTTGGCCATTAGCTCATTAAATTAATTGTTCCTGATTTTCTGGGTTTTTTTTTTCTCACCAGTTTCGAGTAAATAACCTATTGAATATTTTACAGAACAAGGGTGGGGTGAGTTCAAGTTGAGGGAGAAAAGTTCAAGTCTGGTGACACAGTGTGCCATTCTTCTCCATTCATTCATGGGGCAAACTGAACCTGCATTCCCTGTCAGGTCAGTGACATGACCCCGTGACCCCTGACCCCTGACCCCAGACAGACTCAAAGGTGGTTAAAGGTGCAGCCCCTTAAGCAAGCAGCCGCTGAGGGACCGTGCAGAGAGTTTCTGTCAGTAGAGAGCGCCAGGAGCTCTCCTAGTGTTTTGTCTACGTCCGTCCAGCACAGAGGCCTCCAAGGACCTTGGGAGAGTCCAAAACTCTTTCCTCCAAGACCTGCCTTGAAGGAAAATGGCCCTTGGTTTCAGATTCTGACTCTGCTTTGCAGGGGATCAAAGGGTACGCTTGTTCATCATTTAAGCAAGGAAATCTGAGAAAGTTCACTTGAATGGCTCACAAGACTATCCTGAGAGAAGTTCAACTTCTGGGGTTCAGATGGAGCCGCAAATCAACCACACGGCTCCAATCTACACTAAGCTGTTTGACTTTGGAAAGTGTTTGGGTTACACAGACAATACTGCCCTTCAAACCAAACCACAATGTCCCCTGGAAGGGTGGGACAGAGCGGCGCTCTGCTGAGACAACCTGGGCCTGCAGTAGCTCCTGTGTCCTCACCACCGCTGCCACGTCCAGGAGTGCATTTCATCACTCCAGACTCTGAAAAGAGCCCCTGTGAGCCTGCCTTTCTCCTCAGCTACCTCACACCTTTCTCAAGGGAGCTCACGTCTTAACGGGCAATAAATAGTTTCCAAGAGTCTCCTCATAGACTGAGGCAAAGGGGGAAAAAGCGGGGATAGTGCCGTCCCCATGTGGGCTCAGGAACAGAGGTAACACTCAGACTTCCTGCCAGGGGAGGAGGCTCCATGCAGTGCACCCAGGAGAAGGAAGAAGTCGGCATCACCTGGAGCTGACAGCAGGTGTTCCTTCACCTGTGCGTCTAGACAGACAGCCACGGGACCCTACCGGGAGGCTAACTCCGGTACGCACCTGTCACTAAGCACACAACTGTGTGTCACACAGCAGAGAGCTCATTTGTATGTCAATGTAGAACCTCAGACTTTACTTTAAAATGCCTTTTTTAAAAGAATTTATTTGAGAAGAAGAAGGAAGAAGAGAAGGAGAAGGATGTGGTGGGGGCGCACACCTTTAGTCCCAGCCCTCAGGAGGCAGAGGTAGGTGGATCTCTGAGTTCGAGGCCAGCCTGGTCTACAGAGTGAGTTCCAGGACGGGCTCCAAAGCTAAAAAGAGAAACCCTATCTCAAAAACAAACAAGAAAAAGAATAGTGCTTCTTTAAAATTAATTATTTTAATTGGAAAGTAAAATTATATATTTTACAAATGTGTGTATTTATCATATATAATGTGATATTTCAAATATGTCTTATGTCTACACTGTGGAATGGATACATGGAGCTAGTAAGATATGAATTACCTCACAACTTCAAAGAATCTAGACAACAAAGAGGACCCTAAGAGAGATATACGTGGATCTAATCTACATGGGAAGTAGGAAAAGATAAGATCTCTTGCGTAAATTGAGAGTGTGGGGATCATGGGAAAGGGTTGAAGGGGAGGGGGGAGGAAGGGAGGGGAGCAGAGAAAAAAATATAGCTCAATAAAAACAATTAAAAATTAATTAAATCTATCCCTTATAAAAGGAAAGAAAAGGTTAGAGTCTTAATACATTGCCAAGCTGATTCCAAAGGCCTGCTTCCAAGACAGTGACCCTTCTACAACCCACCATGTGTGATCTGTTCATGGCACCACACTCTCGCCAGCAGTGCAAAATTAAAATGACCTTTTATTTCAAAAATTAAAAATAATAAATTTGAATATTTTTTTAAAAAAATATGAATTGCCCACAAAGACTTAACAATGTGAAGGGGAGGACACTTGAAGGCCTTGCCTGGTGGTTTTCAGGCCCCCGTACACTGTTACTAACACTGTTGTCTCACAGGACAGCGGCTCTGCCTAACTGAAATGTTGCATTCTTGATCAACCTCTTCTTCATCAGCCCTGCCAGTCTATCTCTGCTTCTGAGAGTCCAGCCTTCATTGGACCCACATACAGGTGAGATCAAGTGGCTTTTGTCTTTCTTTGCAAGGCTCATTTCACTTACTCTAATGCTCTCTGGGCCCCTTCACATTGTTACAAAAGACAGGACTCCCTTCTTCTTAACGGGTGAGCAGCATCCTATTGAGTCTATACACAGCATCCCCTATATACATACGGATAAGCAGCATCCTATTGTGTCTGCACACAACATCCCCTGTATACATACGGGTAAGCAGCATCCTATTGTGTCTGTACACAGCATCCCCTGTATACATACTTATCTCATTTCCTTTTGAAACGCACCCAGTAGTGAGGTTGCTGGGTCAATGATAGGTCCACCAATGGTATCCCAGTGTTTCCTTTTCTGCCTGTCCCTCATCTTTTGATGACAGCCATTCTAACAGGTATGAAGTATTAGTTCATCGTGGTTTTTATTTGCACTTCTGCGATGATTACACATGCTGTTTCTTTGTTTCATACACCTGATGGCTGTTTGCATGTCTTCTCTTGGAAAATGTTTGGTTATGATTCTGATGAGTGACACTGGTTGTCAGTCTGACAGGACCTAAGAGACAAATGTCTGGGCAAGCGTGTGAGTTTCTAGATTGAGTTATTTGAGGTGGAAAGACCTGCCCTCAATATAGTCAATATCATTCCATTTTAGTCAGGGCTCTCTAAAAGGAAGAGAACTGATAGAATGAATATATAATATAATATATACTATATGTCATATAGTACATAGTACTATACTATTTGCTATGTAGTATGTATATATACCATATGTGGTATTTAGTATAGTATAATATATTTATTAAACTAGATATAATATATCTATTATGCTACATAGTATAGTATGCATTATATTATATTATATTATTATATTATATATTCCTAGAGAGATGTTGCTCTTCCATCTGCATTGAAATCCTAAAGAAGTTGGTTCTAACATCAGTGAAAGACTGCCTTAGCAACAGGGTTGATAAACCTACAATTGAGAATGAGGGCAGGAAGACAAAAAGCAAAAACTCTTCCTTTTTCCATGTCCTTTCACTTGGACCAGCACCCAGCTTTGGGGGGGTCTTTCACATCTTAAATGATCCAATCAAGGAAATCCCTTTGGGTGTTATTCTGCTTGGGCTTTACCTAATTCCAGATGTAGTCAAGTGGACGACCAAGATTGGCCGTCTCAGGGTTGGTGTCCTGAACTTCATGACAAGGAGGAGAGGGGCTGAGGGCCAGCACTCATCTCTGCTTCCTGACCGAGGACACAAGTCACCAGTTTCCTCCAGCTTCTCTTCCATGACTGACTGTCCTCTCTAGTCACAAGCCAAATGAATCTTTCCTTCTCTGAGCTGCTTTCCCAGGGCATTTTGTCACAGCTCCAAGGGAAGAAACTAATACAAGATCATTTTACCCATTTTTAGCCAGCTTACTTGTTTCCTTGCTGTTTGTAGTAAGGAGGAGAGGGCTGCGTTCCCGGTGCCCAACTAGCTTAAACCCCAAAATAATTACACAGAAACTATTCATTTAAATACTGCCTGGCCCATTAGTTCTAGCCTCTTCTTGGCCAACTCTTACATCTTGATTCAGCCCATTTCTAATAATCTGTATTCACCAGGAGGATGTGGCTTACCGGCATGAGGCTAACCAGTGTCCATCTTAGGCCGGAAAGGCATGGCATCTGCCACATTTCCCTTCCTCCCAGCATTCCATCCTGTCTACTCCACCTACCTGATTTCTGCCCTATCAAAAGGCCAACGCAGTTTTCTTTATTCAACCAATGAAAGCAATACAAATGCAGAAGCACTTCCTACACCAGCTGTTGAGTTGTTGGATTTCTGTCAATATTCTGGATATTACTCTCCTATCACATGTGTGATTTGCAAAGATTTTCTCCCACTCAGGTTTTCTGTCCATTCTGTCTCTCAGTTCCTGCCCTCTATGCAGCTTTTTAGTTTACTATAACTTTATTTGTCCTTTTTTTCATCTTTGCTGCCTGTGTTTTAGGGATCATATCTTTAAAACCGTGGTCCAGCCCAATGTCCTGGTACACTGCCCGCCGTGTTTTCTTCCATTAGATCTAGAGCTCCAAGGGCAGGTCTTTACTCGCCCATTGTAGGAAGGACAGCTAAGGAGCTGAGAGCTGCAAGGAGTGGCTTTGAGGTAGTTGAAACCCAGAGGAAGTACAAGACGATCCACAGCGCAAACACACCAGAAGAGCCACCACGTGAAACCCCGTGATGGTCCACAGCCCAAGTTCTCCAGGGCTAGGATCGAGTCTGGATTATGTCCTCATTTGTGAGTGACCTTAAAGAAATGGCTCAGTTGTTCTTAGTCCTAGTTGCCTTACTACTAAATTAAAAAAGATCCACCAGAGCCTTTTAAAAATTAAATGAGATAATACGTTTGCAAAGCTTTGACAAGTGCCTGCTGTGTAATACCCGTGCTCTATAATTAGTGATTACTAGCTGTTGTCTCATTGGTCCAATGTGTCTATGAGTTCCTCACCTATGGATCCAACCGACTATGAATTAAAGCTATTTCAAGAAAGTTGGGGGGGGGGCTGGAGAGAAGGCTTAGTGGTTAAGAGCATTGCCTGCTCTTCCCAAGGTCCTGAATTCAATTCCCAGCAACCACATGGTGGCTCACAACCATCTGTAAAAGGTTTGGTGCCCTCTTCTGGCCTGCAGGCATATACAGAATATTGTATACATAATAAATAAATAAATTTTTCAAGAAAAGAAGTTTTTTCTTGTTATTATTCCCTGACAATGCAGCATAACAATATTTGTATCCCCGTATATTTCGCATTGGGGATTATAAGCAGTCTAGAGATCATTTAAATTGTCAGGAGAATATGCACAGCTTAGCTGCCAACCCCACATTGCTTTCACACAAGGAGGTTGAGAATCCTCAGAAGTTATTTATATAGAGTGTTGATATCAATCTCCCAAAGATACTGAGGTAAAACTTACCTTCAACAGCAGAGTAGTCCAAGGAAAGGCCCACAGTCCGAGGCTGGCTATGATGCTGTGTTGGAGAAATGTCTGAAATCACTTCTAATTGTCCATTTCAACAGACAGCATTCACCTTTATCTCATATGACGTTCCCACACCGATCATACCACTACCATATCAGGCCTAAATCACACTCATTTCTACCTTTCCCTTATACCAGTTGTGCAAACTCCATTTTCAGTGCCATCAGAATTATCGTGTGTGTGTGTGTGTGTGAGAGAGAGAGAGAGAGAGAGAGGGGGGGGGAGAGCGCTCAATGTCTTGGTACCTGCTCTGTCTAGTTTTTATGTCAGCTTGGTACAAACTAGTGTCATCTAAAAGGAGGAAACCTCAACGGAAAAGCTGCTTCCACAAGATTAGAGTAGGCAAGCCTGTAGGGCAGTTTTTAAATTAGCGATTGATGTGGGGAGGTTCAGTCCGTCGTGCACCTTTGCTTTGACAGTCCTGAGTTCTGTAAGCAAGCAGACTGAGCAAGCCAGTCAGCAGCACCCCTCCACGGTCTCTGCTTCAGCTCCTGCCCTGTTTGGGTTCCTGCTCTGACTTCCCACAGTGAAGTGGAAGTGGGATAAACCCTTCCCTCCCCAAGTTGCTTTGGTCATGGTATTTCATCACAGCAGCAGAACCCCTGAGTACTACAGCACCTTACTTATCATTATAGCTATTTTCCACAGACTGTCAGTTGCTCTCTCCTGCGATAAGCCGTACACTTCTTGGTAAGGGAGCCAGTTTGTATGAGCTCAGGTTCAGGTGGAGACAGAAGACTGACCGCTGTGGCAGTAGAAAAACTGGGTTTGAAAAAAAAGATTAGAAGAGATGTAATGGGAGAAGGGAAAAACAAAAAACCGATCCTGATCCGTGCACACATCAGACTTTCCTATGGGACTACAGAAAGTAGTTGAAGCAAGAAAGTGCGGGCAAGTGCAAACCCTACAGAGCTATTAGTGGCTGAGCAGAGGGAGCTGGGTCCGGTGCCAAGGGCAAAGGCTTGGGAAGTGTGAGAGCCACGCAGAGAAGGAGCTGCCAAGGACTGGAGAGATGTTGCTGGGTCAGAAAAACATTAGAAAAAGCAATGACAAAAAATATTCAAAATCAGATTAAATAATCCACCTACAGGTCAATTTCAAATGGAAGAGGGGTGGAGGATGAGTCAAGGAAGGAGGGAAGGAGAGAAAGAAGAGAGAGGGGAGGGAGAGAAGAAAGGAGTCTAAAGGTGATGTGTGTATATGTATTTATTCCACAAATGAATTATACCCAAAATATGAAAGTAGCTATTACCTATCACTAATAAAAAGACATAATAAAAACATCATACTTAAGTTGTTGCCTAATTACAAAGTGTCAAGAGACTTGGATCAGTACTTTACAAAAAGAATACACAAGACTAATAATTTCCAACTTTTAAAAAAAAAGTGGACGGCTTAAGTCATGTAAAAGTCATAAGAGCATATCTCCTTAGTACTTTGTGTAGAGAACTTAATTTTATCATCTAAGTGTTTCTCTCTTTCGTCTTGGCCTTCCTCCTCCACTGTGTCGATGAAGGGAGGGACATCACTTTCTCCGCTTGGTCCAGGAGTTGTATTACAGTCCCAAGCTTCTGGAACAGTGGCCAAGGCTTGATATTTTTAGAGGCACCCAGCAGAGTATGTAGGCAAAAGAGGTCAAAAGAATAGATGCAAGGTGTAGGCGACTTGTGGTTACTTCCTTGCCCAGTGTCTGCTTGTTTTACAAGTGTCAGCCACGGAAGCAGACCATGCCTCCCTTCAGATGCAGGAAGATGGGCAGGCAGTGACTAGACACCTGGTGCGGGCAGACCCTAACAAGTTACCACGAAAGGCTGCAAATTCATCCTGACTTCATGTCCATTCACCCGCCTTGTACCATAGCTGTTTCCTCACTAACTGAATGCTTATCATTAGCACTGACAGAAAGGAACCTTCAGAATCCAAGCATATTTCCCAAGAGTCTTTTGTCAGAAATGTTATGAGAGCAAGGTACATGTTTTATCATTCCAAGGAGAGCTCATGCTGGTGCTCGGGTTTACCTGCGCTGCAGAGTCCCTGCTTGGTGTGCACAAGTTCCTGGATTCGAGCTCCAGGGAAAAAAGGATGGAGATAGGGCAGAATTTTCTGGTTCTGTGTCTAACAGTAATTCTGGCTGTCGGCCTCAAGTGAATAAAGAAGGCAAGTTTCCAAAAATGGAGACAGATATAAGTGTCACACTCCATGTGAGGTGTGTCATTAGAGCCAGACAGAGTCACAATAAGAAATAGAGATAGATGGATAGATAGATAGATAGATAGATAGATAGATAGATAGATAGATAGATAGATAGATAATAGATAGAGATAGAGATGTATACCCTTTCTTCTTGTGACTGTATCTGTCTATATCACTCTGTTTGTACAAACACACACGCACACACACACACACACACTACAACAATAAGCAACGGAGGGGATAACCATGACAGTAAGGCCATTCATTGCCTTGAGACAAAATGATTCTGTCTTCCCCAGGGTCTGTGAGGACAGGAACTCTGTGGCTTTGGTTCAGAGGGAAAGAAGGACTGGACACAGAGTAAATGCTCCCACCCAGGATGCTTCACTGGCACGATAGAGAAAGGAACCATAATGTCAGGGAAGCCAAAGGAATGTTTGCTTTTTCCTAGCTTGGAAGGCTCGACAAGGGATATGATGGAAATGAGAAGAGGCAGGGGGGCTCGCAATATGGCTCACTCCTGCTCCTGGCCTGCAAGAGCAGAGATGTCAAACATTATCGAGGGCAAGGCATCCTCCCTTAGCTCCTGCTTTGGTCTGTTTCCTGTTGCTATGACGACACACCAGAGACCGAGTAACTTATGAAAAAAGGTTTTGTCCATTCATGGTTTTGGAGGCTAGGAAATTCAAGATTGGGCCACCACTTCTGGTGGGGTCTTTATTGCTGGTTGGAAGTCTACAGGATCCCTGGGTGACCCAGGCTGTCACCCAGAGGCGAGGCTGAGCAGTCTCTCAGGCCTCTCCTCTTTTTATAAAGCCATCAGACTAGGGCCACACTTAAGGTCTCGTTTACTTTCTTAATCATTTCACAAAAGTCCCCACCTCCAAATAACACAGCTGGATTAAGTTCGTACCCTCTCAATATGTCACAGAGGATGTGTTGATAGGAAGATTCAAACCACAGCCATTCCATACTGGACTCCTGGAGTAGAGGTCAAAATACACGGTCACTCAGAGAGATTTGCTTGGTACCTTCACTGGATGAACATTGGACTGAGAGCTGGCCATGGGACAAGGTGACCTTGAAACAAAGGCTGGAATGAAGCACCAGTCCAGCGTACAGGATGGAGAACCCCCAGGAACCCAAGCATCTGTATTCTATCCAACGGGGCTTGAATCATCACAGCAGAAAGGGCTCGACAGTCTTGGCATGTCATATGAAAGTCAAAAGAATGGAACACAAATCCTGGTTGTAAGCAGCAGCTATGGTGCCCAACAGAATAGCCACGGACAGTGCTCCCAAGTCACTGCTTTGCAGGCAAATCAAGAAAAGTCTGAGACAGAAAGAGAGTCATCAAGAGGTCAGGCGCCCATACTCTGTGCATGGTCAAGATGACAGACATATAAGTACTGCCCTCCCCCACCCCAGAAAAACTCTTGGGAAAAGAAAGAAATAAAACAACCTTCAGATATTGATTATTTGAGTGATACCATTTTCTATGCAGTTTCTATTATTGCCTCAAATTCAAATTAAACAGTGCCAAATACAGTAGAAAAGTTAATGGAACTGTAATGTATTAAGAATTGGTCATAGTAAAAATGGAAGCGAGTACCTTTTATTCTCTCCACTCAGCTGAATTGTGTCATGCATTAACACTATTGTATGGCATCTGCCACCTAATCTGTTGTTTCCATGCTAGAAATACAGCCCATATTACCATATCATTTCCTCTTAAAAAATCATAACACTGGAATGGAGTCATAGCTAGTGGTAGAGAGCCGGCATGGCGTTCATGAGACTATAGGTTGAATCCCCTACATTGCAAAACAAACAAATGAATAACCATCCATCTTAGGTGTGTTTACAAACCACAGGACACTAGTTTCCAACTGAGAGGTAAGGTCTATGGTCTATGATGAAAAGATACAGCAAGCTTACAGCTAGAACAAAGCATCTCACAGATTTTAATTTTTAAAGGAAATAGAATAAAATATAAATCATCAATGAAATATTACAGATCCACTTGACTCTCAGTCTCTCAATCTTTTTGTTATTTTCTCCAGACAAGTTTCAACAAATATGGTAATATACACTCAATATGTTCAAACCTTCTTGCCAAGAAAAGAAAAAAATAAAAACTTCCAAAATACAGAAATAACCTGTTCATGGGGGCCTCCAACCACCATGCCTGATCTTTCATGAGTTCTGAAAAGCAGAAAAACTGCAGGAAAAAAACAAAAGCAAAAACAAAAACAAAGGAGAAGTCAATGCTGTGAACTAACCACTGGGAACCTTGGTGAGTCCTAGCCCAGTGTCTGAGTGGAGCGCTATGGCTGGCCCTTGCTGCCTTAACAAAGGATGTTATCACCTAAAACCAACGTAGTTTCTATGAATGTGTCCTGCCAGGCTGGTCCTCTATTGCTCTCTGGCAGTAATGGCAGACTTGTGAGCATCATGCTTTAGAAAGTCTGCGCATGATCTTTAACGAGATACTTGGTATGATCCATGAAAGGGGAAAAAGGGCTGAATTCCAGTAGCAAGGATTTGAAACTACCAAAATGGTGACCAATGGTGACCAGTGGCACTGTGGTAAACTCTCCCGTGTGGACTTAGGGCTTTGTTCTGGATCTGGCTCTGTTTTAATGATTTGAAGGGAACAGTGATGGTGATTGATAAAATCTTTTGTGGACAAAATGAGGACCACAGAAGATCTTAGCAGGCTGAACAGATGAACGTGACCCAGTGTATAGAAAATAGTTCTGCTATTGTTGGCAGTGAATTCTCTGCCTGCCCCTTTCAGGATCCATCAACAACAAAAGGACAACACCAGCACACAAACAGGGTTCCTTGAGATGCAAGAGCACCTGCTTTGGAGTCAGACGTCTTTGGGCAAGTCTCTACTCAGCGCGTCGGGGATTCTGCTAAGGATCCTGCCTGCCTTGCTGGGTTGATACGGGGTCCAAATGAGATGCTAAAGATGCGAAGTATTTAACACATTGCCTTGCTCCTAAGAAGCTCTCAACAGATAATAACTATATATAGCTGTACACACACGGTGGCTTAACAGGAGCATGTGTGAAAAAGACTTGTGGTTTTAATAGATTCCAAGTTCCAAATGAGCCAACGATCTGATGTGGCCTCCCAAAATAACTGATAGGGACTTCAGCTGTCTTTAAAGAGCCACGTAGGCTGGATAAATGAAGTGACAAATTTTGCCAGACCTCCCCCACCCCCATGTTGGATCCCAGGGGGAGCCCCCCCGTTCCACTCTCATTATCCCTCTCTAGAAGGCTTCTTATGCACTGAAATGGTCTTAAAACAAGAGCTCCTCCAGCCGCGCCCATGAAGGACTAGGCTCATATAGCCTGGAGAGAAATACTTAAGGGCACCATAGCACCTGTTTCAAATATTTTTAGGACAGCCACATGGGAGAGAAATCAGTATTCAACGTCCAGCCAAATTGATATTTCAAAAAAAAAAAAGTCTTTGGACTATGAGAGGCTTGGAAGAGGACCCAATTGAAAAAAAAATAATAAATTAAAAAAAAAGAACAGCTTTCATTCTATTCTGAAGAGTGTAATTCAGCCCCGAGCCTTTTTTTTTTTCCCCATCAGATCATTATTATGGGTAGGAAGCTATCTCTCTGAAGACAAACAAACAAAAGCCTTTCCAGAGAGTTTGATCATCTTTACACCATGATCACCAGCCCTGTCTCGGAAGAAGAAAGTTAAATAAAGGAGACGTACTTCAGTAAATGCCTCTCTCGCCCCTGAGGGACACGGGAGCTCTGTTCATTTTCCTCGAGGCTGAGCCCTGCCCCGCGATGGGCCACGAGGCCTTTCTTGACCGTTAGCAATCTCCTTGAAGACACACAGGCGGCGTTGCGTGTTCTTCCCCACCTCCCTGACTGTCACAGCAGCACTTATGCTAAGATTAAAAACTCAGCTTCTTAGATGAGTGTACAGGAGGCACTGGGGGGAGAGTTGTGCAAGCTTGATTCAGAGCAGCGGTGGTGGCTCAAGCTTCTATGTGCATGGTGTCCTGACCCCTCCCCCACAGTCTCCTCTGTACACTATCTCTAGTTGTTTTAAAGTAATATATATTATATATTACACATAATATATAATACATATATTACATATAATATATAATAAATATATTACACATGATATATAATAAATATATTCTATATTACATATAATATATAATAAATATACTATATATTACACATACTATATAATAAATATATTATATATTACATATAATATATATATATATAATATTTTTTCTTAAAGAGTCAAAATCAAGGAATTTGTATTCTGGTCACAGTGTAGGGCCTGGATGGAACAGGCTCTGACTTCTCTCACCTGATCAGTGCATTTAAATGAGAGAGAAAAATAAATGGAATCCCATTCACAGTGCAAATAATAGAGAAAAGCAGATGCCATTCTGCTTTATGATCAGAGCCAGAAAGCTGTCGTAGCTCTGCTCCGTTTCCAAGGACTATAGCCCACATGCAGACACTGTGCCCTGGAATGAAAATCTGGGCAGCTTGAGGCTGCTTCTGCTAAAATCCTCTGTCCTGAAGGTTCAAAAGTCACGAGTGAAGTGGAATGACAGCAGCTGACCAACTGGAGAACTTTGTTCTGGTCACATACTAGTTTAAGAATAAAAAGAGCCTCAGTTAGTACCAAATACTGAGGCATTAGGACAATGACGATTTTGTTGACATTCATGAGGGATGGGAACCTGAGTTGATAATCATGTTTTATAAACACTATGAACTTCTCGAGGCAAATCTAAATGCATAGCTGATGATGCTGAGTTCTTAAAGCCTTGTTTGAAAAGTACCTCGGGGACTCCCCCAACCCCTCCATTCTTCCGCAACACGTTATTTGCCAGCAAACTTCAAAGGATCCCACAGTGATTTTCAATTATATTTATTATTAGCTCCACAATCAGCCAGCTGATTATATAAAGCAAAGGCAGTAACTTGGGCTGCTCAGGGACTGGCATCAAGTTTCAAACTGGCACGTGGTTCTTGTGGAAAGGCACAGACTTTGGAAAGATATTCATCCCACTTTAGTTTTGTTTGACGTTGTTTGGGCTTTACCAATGGGTCCTCCAGCTCCAGGCACTGCTATCTTCACCGGAAGGTTAAACTAAACTTCAAACAAAAACATTTTAGGCGTTTTTATTTTAAAAACATTTCAATAGGGGGCTAAAGAGAAGGCTCAGAGCACTAAATGATCTTGCAGAGGACTTGGGTTTGTTTCCCAGCAGCCACATGGCAGCTCAGGATCATCTGTAACTTCAGTTCCAGGAAATCTGACATGTCTTCTTGCTGTCTCAGGCAACAGGCATGGTACACATACATACATGTAAGCAAACACTCATATAAAGTACAACTCTTTTAACACAAAATAAATGTCTCAGGAGCTCAATCACACTGCCAGTTCTCTTTGCTATTGCTCTGGGATTTTCACCTTTGATTTTTAGAATTCATTTTAGTATATTGATAGATTATCTCTAGTATTGTATAAAATTACACAGTCACGAATTTCAACAAGACTGGTTAACACTGATATAGTAAAACACACAAAACAGTCTGCTGGTTACAGGTCAGGAATATCATCCCATCTGGGCAGTAGTGGTGCATCCATTTAATCCCAGCATTGGGGAGGCAGAGGCAGGAGGATCTCTGTGAGTTTGAGGCCAGCGTGGTCTACAGAGTGAGTTCCAGGACAGCAAGGCTACTCAGAGAGTCCCTGTCTCAATAAATAAATAAAAAGATTATCACCCTGATTTTCCTAAGAAAGCCAGATCAGTGAATCAGTAAGGACCACTCTTTCCAAGATTTCAAATAATGGTGGGAGCAGATGAACTGGCCCCAAGAGTGGGAGAGCTGGTCCTGAGGTCATAAGAGTGGGAGAGCTGTCGCTACCCCTCACAAGCAAGAGAACTGGCCCTACCCCTTGCTCATCTCTGAAGGGGATGAACTAGCCACACACTCACATTCTGGGATGGGTTCATCTGCTCCCCTGTCAATAGCGTCGGTTCTATTGGGCTGCCCAGGCAAGGACCGTCTTTCCTGAATGCTTCAGCTGGTTAGGGGCAGGACCAGTTCTCCCTGACGTTGCAGTCAGTGAGGGGGAGGGGCCAACTCTTTACAGCCCTGTCCTCTTGGTCTTCAATGGTATCAAGTGCCATGAACATCAGCACAGAACACAGGTACATCAGGGTCATGAACCCAGATGTGGGCCCCAGCAGGATCCCAGGCCCAGACATAACCGTGGCCCTGGGTGGCAACCAAGCCACCTACGTCAGCCCATTCCATACCACTTTCACCTCTTCAGAGATGCCTCTGTCCACAGGACCTGAACCATTCTCTCTCCCCCATACCACACCATACATTTGCTCACCATAACAGTGCTCCTCCGTCCAGAGCTGCAAGGCATCAGGCAGCCCATGTTTTCTCCTCAGAACCCAGGGAAGACCACCCCTGGCCTGTGTGGGGGTCTCCTTGTCCCGCTCAGTCTGTCATGGCTCTGGGCAGGACACTGTTGCCTGTGTGTGGGTCTGGTTGTCCTGCTTAGTTCATGATGGAAGCTAGGCAGCAGGGGACATTTCTAAGCCCTCACTGGTCTTGAACTTGAAAAGAAAACATGAGGGCATTTTTATTGTGGAAATCACACCATATTTTATCTTTACATTGTTTAATTTCAACTGTTTCAGCTCCCAAAGTCAAGCACTTGCAGGCAAAACCAATGTGGGGCTGTTCGATGCTGTAGTTGACTGTGACCTGAAAAGCTTTGCTGAGCAGCATCGCCTAATTCATCACAAATATGGATCCAATAACTTCCTTGCAGAGAATGGGGAAATGGTCCCCTTTTTTTCCTTTTGCTGCATACAAAGGCTGTTGCAGAATACAGCAATCTTTCCCCACATGGAGACCACTCCTTTAATCGTGTTTGATGGGAAACTGTGTTCTCATCCTTGTGCCTAACTCCAAAGCCATGGGATGTCCCCATTCTCTCCAAGTTCAGGTTAGCTCTGCCTCATGTAGGTTGCCAACTCCATTTTCTTCTTAAAAGAGGAAATGTGAAGAATTCATTCTGCATGACTCTACAGAGCTTAAGGAAAGAGTCTTCTGACCATCTAGAGGAAGTGGAAATTCCAATCCAGCTTCCAGTGCTGATCCATGAAGTATTCCCCACTTTCAACAACCTTGCATGGCATTTCCTGCATACTGAGCCACATGACTCTTCCCACCAGGGGAATGTTCAGCCTAGGAAGAATATACAGAGGTATAGCAAGCAATAGAGCCACCCCTGAAAGAGTTCAGCTGCTCTGGAGGGGAGATATGTGCTGGTCATGCTATGTTCTAAGAGCAATAAGCTCTTACACTAATCTCTGAGGGTCCGCTCAGCTAAGAACTGGTGCCCTAAAATCTTTCTCCTCCATGGAAATAAGAATACGGGAGCCTCAAGCCCCTTCTCCATTGCTCCCTGTTCCCTTAGCGCAGTAGCTTGTTCCCTGCCAGCAGGACCCTTGTCGCCTCTACGGCATCAGAGGGCGGCCATCCTTTGGACATCTTCCACACTATGTTTTTCAAGCTGATATTCCTAAGGGAAGGTGAAACATTAATGAGTTTTTCTAAGTGTAAATGGAAATGAGGAGACAAGACAACACAATGGGACCCCTGCTAGTGAGTCTCACTGTGAGGAATCATTTGGCCTGGTTAGCATCATTGCCAGGACGCCCAGTTCCAATTTCATGTGTTAGTAGCTTGAGAGCTTCCGTTAGGCTCACCTGTCAGGCTTACTCCTCACGTGGTTTTCCTTCTTAATGAGGCAAAGCAAGCTGGAAAATGCCACAGTGCTGTGTGAGTCGTGATCCCCTGAGAACTACATGCTCATCGATTGCAGGGAGAGATCTATAATGAAGTGAGTACATAATTCATTGTTAATAAACAGAATCTGTGTAGATTTGTAAAAACCTTTCACATGTCCAAGGGCTTCCTGATTCACTGTGGGATACCTACAGCAAGTTTGATCATGTTACAGATACTCATCCCAGAGCTCTGCCAGTCATTCGTCATGACTTGTCCCCAACATTCTCACAGTCATCCGAACTGATATGATTGCCGAAGTCCAGTGTCCTCATCTGCTCTCTGTTGCTGTAATAAACACCATGACCAAAAGCAACTTGGGGAGGAGAGCGTTTATTTGGCTTACATTTCCAGATCACAGTCCATCCCTGAGGGAACTCAAGGCAGGAACCTGGAGGCAGGAACTGAAGCAGAAGCCACAGAGGAATGCTGCTCACTGGGTTGCCCCCCTCATTGTTTGCTCAGTTTTTCTTATACCACTCAGGACCACCTGCCAAGGGGTGGTACCACCTCCCAGTTGGCTAGGTCCTTCCATAGCAATTATTAATCAAGAAAATACCTCCCATAGGCTTGCCCATAAACTCTGACAGAGGCATTTTCTCAAGTGAGGTTTTCTCTTCCCAGATATGTCAAGCTGACAGAAAACTGACAGCATCTCTAACATGACTCTGAATGCTGTTTGCTAGATTTTTTTCCTACTGGTCAACCTCAAGGTGAAAACCCAGAGACCCTACGTCATCAACAGTCAGCAGGATCCAGCGGTAACTTCATCTGCACAACAGCTGTCTTGAGCATGTGTCAGCCCCAGCACATATAAGTTGGCTGTCTGTGATCATTAGTTCTCGATCCATGCTATTAATTATGAGGCAGATGGGAGGGCTCAGGAAGGAGACAGAAATACTTTAATATGTGGTGGGATTTCCTCTTAATTTATGATGCCACATCATTTTCTCTGTATTCTGTTTCTGCCAGCTCACTTAACCTTTGCATGACTTTGTCTTGGTAGGCAATTCCCAATTTTGAAAATTATATGTACACATGGACCAGTATTGCAAACAACCCCCCCATCCTCCATATTGAGATCTTTCCCCAACGTCCTTGCCAAGAAACTTGCTGTTGGCAATTAGAGACAATCAATGGGGGTTTTTAAGAGCCTGCTCTCATAGGATTGGGAGAAAGCAAGCTAGCTGCACGTTGCAGGCCAGGCTCTTGGGTGGCTGATGCTGGAATGTAGATGGGAGTGCACGAGTGTGGGGAGAGAGTTGCAGAATTAGGCACAAGGGCACACCAAACTCATACTTTTCTACCATAGACGTAAAATCACAGTGGGTCGCTTCTTCGGAGACATCCTAGAGCTGGGACATGATCCAGTCTAGCTTTCTACTCTGTAAGGTCTGTGGCCCCAAAGGAAATAACTTACACTCTCTGTGCCCCAGTTTTCTCAACTTTGGAGGTGTTTTGTGGGATGGGGTTTTAATAACTTTGCACACGGAGTGAGTCCTGTCACAGAAAGCGAACACTAGAAGTAAACGTTGCACTCACCTTGAGGGCCTTATGATTGTCTCGCATCCTATAGATGCCAAAGGGCTTGCCAGAGATGGCCTAGAAGGAGGAGGACAGGATCAGGGCCAGCATGCAGCCTTCTTGCCTCCTGAGCCTGCATCTAATCCTGACCCTGAACACATACTCATGACACTGCACAGGGGAATTGCGCATGCGGCTCGGTCCCATAGAGCCTTTGAGAAAGCTAGCAGTGTTTGTCAGGGCTTGGAGCCTGTGCGCTGGAAGCAAAGCACTCTTCAGATCTGAAGGACTATTGTGAAAAAACTGTTACCTACGTCACTATGCTAAAAACCTTCCTTGGGATCCAGGAGAGAGGGGAGAAGTAGTTTGTTGTGTGTTGCTAATGCAATTACTGAGTATGCACAGCCAGCTGGGTATGCAGCTGTCACACAGAAGATGGAGGATGGGGGCGGGGAGAAACAGAGCCTTTTATAAAGCAAATTACTATGCCATGTATTTTATATTATTTCCTGCCCTGCTTCTTTAATCAGTCGAAATTGAGAGCTCTTGTAATTGCCTAGAATCAGTGGATAAGCTCTCAGCGCGCCCAAGTGCTGCAGGGGATACAGTTTCTCTACCCTTCTGTAGGTATTCATTTCCAAAATTTCATTACCAACCCACATGTGAGTCATTCCCTCCCACGCAATCCACTTAAAACATCCACCAGGAGGGAACCCAGAAAAGGCCGAGCCTATTCATTTGGGATGTTGTGACTTGTCCAAGTGACACAGGAGAGGAGGGCCCAGCAGGGTCCCTCTAAGGAAGCCAGCAGAAGCTATGGAGATATCTGATCCTCACCCACCACCCTTCTCAGGAGGTACCCTTAGACTTTTGCCGTATGCTTCCCGTGGAATCTGGAGAAGCAGAGGGGCAGGACAGTTAGTGAGGGAGAATGAACACGGGAGAACTTCCTTCACAAGATGATAAGAGTCAAGACTGGGGATTATCAAGAAGCATCCCCTATGCCATGTGCAAGCACCTCTGGTAGGTAGAGCAGACTTGGGGCTGGAGAAGTCACTCAGTGTGTAAGAGGACTTACCACAGAAGCCTGATGTTCTGGTTAATTTTGTTTTCAGCTTGACACACCTGGAAAGAGGGAACCTCAGCCAAAAAGGTGCCTCCATCAGATTGGCCTGTAGGTACGTCTGTGGGATGCTTTCTTAACTGCTAGTAGCAAGTGGGTCTGAGCTGTATAAGAAAGGGAGCTGAATAAGCCAGGGTGAGCAAGCCGGTGAGCAGCCTTTCTCCATGGTTATTGCTTCCAGTGTCTGGCTTGGTTTCCCTTGATGATGAATCATAGGCTGTAAGATAAACCATTCCTCCCCAGGTTGCTTTTAGGTTTTATCAAAACGACTGGACTAGAACACTTGAGGACCTGAGTTCTGATCCCAGAACCCATCTGAAAGCTGTGGCTGTAACTCCAGCAGGAACAGAAGGACTGGCAAGGCTTGCTGAGCACCAGCCTATCTCCAGGTTTAGAGAGATACTCTGCCTCAAGGGGACAAAGCAGAGGGTGACAGAGCAGAACACCTGATGTCCTCTTCTGACTTCCTCACAAATACACAAGCACATGCAGAGGTGCCTGTGCCCCTCCCTAACATATATCACACTAACACACACTCTTGCCCAAAGATACACACACCTGTTGTAGAATATTATTTTAAGGTGTGTTACTTTTGCTTATGATCTGCAACATTTGCTTAATGATGCAAAGATGTGACTGATTAAATAAAATTCACTTACAGTCAATGTAATTATTCAGCCACAAATAAGGCTGCACTTCCGGGTTCTAGAGCCATGCATGTGCAGACAAACCCTCAGGCAAGTGCCTGAATGTTAAAGGACCCCCGCGTGACCCACGTGTGCGCATGTGTGGCTCCATCCATGTATGACTCAGTTAAACCCTTGCACGCATGCATGAGCCCATCATCTGCGTTATCTGCATATAACGTAGTCACGCCAACCCCCTGTGCGCATGTGCTAGGCAGCTTTTAAAAAGCTGGATGCGCCATCTTCCTCTCTCTCTCTCTGCACACCGATTCCCCAGGCCTGTACGCACCCCCTCTAATAAACTCCTAAGCAGGTTTGTTGCGTGTTCCGTGTTTCCTTTTCACTCGTGCCAGGTAGTTTCAGTCAGGAGCCTGAGTCAGCAACTAGCTGAGAGGAAGTTGTAGGGTGGAGCCAGGTGGAGAAGGGTTTATAAGGAGGCGCTAGGAGAGGCACAAGGACTTCAAGGGGGATGTGAGGAGGACAGCTAAGTGAGCTGCTTGCTATTCAGCCTCTCTGGGGAGCAGGATTCTACCTCAACCTTTGAATCTTGAGTTCTTTAGAAGGACAGAGACTTAGAGAAGTTTCTATTGTCACTTTGAAGAAGTCGGGTGCCTGAGGGAACAGAGTTTCTTCAGGCTGCAGCTCTGGCGACTGAACCTCTGCTGATAGCACCGGGAGTTGCAGTTGCTGATTAGGACAGCCATAGCATAAAAGGCAGCAACAATTAAAAAAGAAAACAACACATGCCCAGGTGCATGTGTGCACACATGTGTACATGCATGAGTACTCACACCCATGCCCACCCACCCACACCTACTAAAACAAAATAAAATGAAAACCTGGGTCTAGCTTTGTTCTTGCTACCAAACTCACAGACACACCTAGACTTTTATCTCTGTCTTAGGGTTTCTGTTGCTGTGAAGAGACACCATGACCCCAGCAACTCTTATAAAGGAAAACATTTAATGGGGTGGCTTACAGTTTCAGAGGTTCAGTCCATTATCATCATGGTGGGACATGTGGCATGCAGGCAGACATGGTGCTGGAGCTGAGAGTTCTCCATCTTGATAGCTGGCAACAGGAAGTGAACTGAGGCACAGGGTGTGGCTTGAGCATATTGAGACCCAAAGCCCACACCCACAATGACACACTTCCTCCAACAAGGTCACACCTACTCCAACAAAGCCACACCTCCTAACAGTGCCGCTCCCTGAGCTTATGGAGGTCGATACATTCAAACCACCACAGTCTCTGGTGATTCTAAATCTGGTGAATTGATAATGGAGATTGAACATCACTCATGCACGCCCCAACTTAAGGTTGATAAGAAGACCTCAGTTAGCGAACAGAAACCTGCTTGCTGTCCCTCCTGCCTGTCCCACCTTTCCCAGCAAAAGGCTTCCAACCTTCAAACTGCCTCACAGTCCACTACAGTTACCAAAATTCCAACTAGCGACTGACTCCATTCTAGCCAGAATCAAAAGAAAGAAGATGGAAGCAGATAGATGTGTTTTCCAGCAGAGCCAGCCCCATTTCAAACTGTTTTCCAAGAAGTCCCAATCAGAGGCTTTCAATTACAGCCACTGGCAACTCCTAACAGCAAGGGAAATTAGGAACACATGGACATCTAGAAAGGCGAAAATGGGGTTTTGGCAGACAGGCTACCAAAGCCTATAACATATTTTGCCTCTTAGATGTACACTGCCACAAAATTCTTGGCAACCCTCTAGACCTTAGGCTCTGTGACAGTAAAGATTCAGCCCCAGCCCCACCTAGCAGCACCCAGTGCACCTTGATATACAGAGGAACCAGCCAAGTTAGAATCGCTACTTCAGTCTGGCCAAAAGCCCCACTATGTTTTGAGACAAGGACAAAGGGGTCTGTGGTTTAGCTGGGGGAGGAACTGGAGAGGAGGGTTCAAGGCTGAACGGTGACTGTCCCAAACACATTTCACCCAGAACTTTCAGCAAAGACCCACCAGCCACAGCAGAAAAACAGGAGAAAATGGAAGTGCATGGCACAGATCTGGCTAATCCCAATCGACTTGAACCAAGAGCATACTGGGAAGGACAGTAGAAGGAGTGGGATTTGGGGGCCGGGGATCTGGAGGACAGGGGCCATTGGTTGCAGAGACAGAAAAGACTCGGGGATCCCAGGCTTACAGGATGAGAAGATGGAGATGGCTCCATTGAAACTAACAGGGAAAGAGGGAAGGAACGAGGAATTTCCACAGAACCAGAATAAGACAACCTAGAGGAAGAGGAAGAACCCTAAATCCAGCCAACAGATTGCTGAAAGTCCTTTTTACCCACTGGTGATATACGTGCGGACAATCTGCATTCTTGGTTGAATTGTTTCTATTCCAGACTGAACAGAAGAGAAGAGGTGGGAGAGCAAGCCATCCAAAGCAAATGCACTTTTCTAGAGCCCCACTGAAGCGGGGGCAGGGGTGCCGTGCTGAGCAGGTCACACTGTGAGGCTCTGTGATTACTCTGACCTCTGGGAGAACAAAAGTCAAAGTGAGACTTTAAAAAAAAAATCCAAGAGCTTGAAGTTTCTCCTCTTCTCTTTGTTTCTGGCTTTAACTATCAGAGCTGTTGGTCTTTCCTCCTCCCTCCATTCCCTTCTCTCCATCCACCCTATTTAGGTACCACAAAGCTGCAGAAAACATCTACATTCAGAATCTACCGTGGAGCTGTTCCCCCGAATCCTGATGCTATACAAAGGTAAAGATGGGCAAAAACATTTAGAAACATTAGAGAACTGAATTTTTCGGCTGAAGACCAAAGTTTGGGGGCCACAGCACAGTCCCTAGCTCTCTGGATTATCTGCACAACTCAGTTCTCCTGACGCCATTTTGCTAATGGTTATTTTTGCTGGCATTTTCCCATCCTATTATTGTTTTATAGCTGTTTTACACAGTTTCCGAAACAGTCACACATTTGATTTATGCAGTGGAACGTAACATCAGTCCTTGCCTCAATTATGAGTCAGAAATTCATATGGGGATGCTTAAGACAAATTTTCGTTGTCAATTAGTCTTTGAAAACAGAGAAGATTTAAAAATCTTGAGTCCTAAGAGATCCACAGTAAGCTTTGAGAAGATATTTTAGGAACAACAAAGTGTAGCTCCTCTCCTTTGTCTATTACCAATTCCACCTCTCCCTCACAAAAATCTTGCTTTTATTAAAATGTTTCACTAATACGCTGCTGTCTGTTTTTTTCCCATATTAAATTATAACCTGATGGGCTTGTCTTATTAAGACTTTTCAAAGCACTGGCAAAATTCAATAATATTGGAAATAATAAGATATACTGACCCAGATAAAATAATAAAGTAAGAAACAAGCAAAATACCCAGAATCCCAAACTCCACTCTCCCCAGGATCTACAGTTTTAGTGATTCATAATCCATTTCTACAACCATGTCTGTATCTTCAAGAATTCATTGCTGGTTTGCTTTCGGTTCCTTTTGGCTTTCTTAGAATTTCGGAATTGCGTATTGTTGCAGAGAAGCAGTTCCTGGCTTGTGCCTTTGCCAGTTGAGCCCACCATTAGTTAGCCTTGTTGTCACCGAAGAGCTTTAAACACTTAAGGACATAATTGTCCCCACCTCATTAATTTTCTAATGAGTAAAGTATTACTGCTAACATAACAAGATGTCTAGGCAGCTTTTTATCTGTTTAGGAATTGTGGGTTAGGCCTTGTGCCCGCCCATTCATACCCCAGTCAAACCTCAGAGCATGAGGACTTGGGGAGAGGCGTCCCTCCAGGCCACCGGCATATTTGTCAGACTGTGCAGCCCTCACCTGTTACAGCTGGAGGGAAACCTAGAGGTTTGCAGATCTGTCTGGAACCCTGAGATCTCTAGTCTGGCTCTCTGATGTTCCTCTGGGTATTGCTGAACATGAGATCTTGGTTTCCCGGATCCCATCATCTCCTGACCTTTCTAAGTCAATAATCTCTGATCTACTGATGTAACATTTCATTTAATAGGTGAGTTTATGAGTCAGAAACACACACCGTTTCAAGAGTTTTGATTGACATTTCTCAACACATTTTAAAAGCACTCCAAGGTTGTAGTTTAAACATAGCCAAATGCTTTTCCATAGACACATACTATGTAATCCTAGAAGCCAGCTCTAATCTGCATTCATGAGCCAGGTTCAACATCTAGCCAGAGAGCCAAGCCTATGCCCTCATGACTCCTAGGCTAGTGGAAAATGGCATTCAGCTCAATATCACTGTCAAGCATTTCAGCTCTCTCACAGTTTAAGGGCTCATTTCCAAAACACAGATATAGGCTATAGCCCACTGTGCGCTCCCCCAGAAGGCACAGGCATGATAATCAGCAAAAACATCACTTATCCAGAAAGCCAACTTTGTCATCTGATGCTATCTTAATTCAAACTGCGAGTCCTTCTCTAAGGCCAAGCCCCCACCGCACGTTGCATAGGCTGAACCTAGCTGGCTTCTTGAACCATAAAGGTTCCCTCTCTGCTCCCAGCCAGGCTAAAGTCTGTGACCACCAACCAGGCATATCAGCAGCAAGCAGTCAATAATAATCCGCTGTAGAAGATGAGCAAAACAAAGACAAAAACAAAAGAACACATGACTGTGCATTTTTAGTTACCTTATTTGGCCTCTTTCTGTAGGTTTGCATCCTGTAGCACACTGCCTGTGAAGATGTGGTTTTTACTACACTTTTTTCACTCTGGGCTCTGAGTCCCCTGCCAAGGACCTCAGTTGCAGCCCTTAAAGGATCTTCAATAGGAAGATATTGGATAGAGCCATACCCTCCTGATTCTTTCTGACAGACCAGGGCACCTTAGAAAAACCCTCAAGTAATGACGGTTTACTTGCTCACAAAAACTTTGCCTCCCATCGCTCTCCTGCTAAACATGAAGGACTCAGGAGGCTCAGAGTTTGTGCTTATTGAGGTAATTGTTGCTTATGGGTGATTTCAGTGATGGAAGCGAGCTGGGGCTATACAGTTATTATCTTGGAGAGTTTTTGTTTGGTTGGTTTTGATTTTTTTGGTTTTGGTTTCGTTTTGATGGGGGGGTTTGTTTGTTTATTTTGGTTTTGGTTTTGGTTTTTGCTGAGGAATCTTGATGATCATGTCTAATAGGCTCTGGAGTCCAGCTGTAGCACGAATAATAAAAACCTAGAGACAGATGCTGGGGTTCAACCTAAAGATCTGAAAAGCAAAGCAACCAACCATTAGAGAGATCTTTCACCTTTACCAATGCTCAGACCAAAAGGGCAATCCTCAGACTGCCAAACCTCTGACTCCACACTCCACTGAGTTCCTGTCTCTTTCCCTTTTTATTCTTCTCTCCGTCCAGTCATATCGCTCCTGTCTCTACCTCCCTAATGCTAGGATTAAGGGCGTGGGATCCCAAGTGCTAGGATCGCCTTTGTGTGAGCTCTGTTTCTGTTTTAGACAGATTCAATCTTGTATAGACCAGAGTGACCTTGAACTCACAGAGATCTGTCTGCCTCTGTCTCCCAAATCCTGGGATTAAAGGTGCATGCCACCACTCTCTGGCCTGTATGACTAACTAGTGTGGCTGCTTTGCCCTCTTATCTTCAGGCAAACTTTATTTATTAAAATACAAATAATATGCCACTATATCCAGTTGCACACCTAGAAATCTTATTCCACCACTCTCCCGAGGGAGGTTGCTCTCTTCTCCAGGCTCAAGCTCCTGAGTGGTGAGGCAGACCTTGTCACACTTACCTACTGAGGAGGGGACTGTGGTGAGAGTGGAGTGACTAATGAGGACTCCCCTAGGCCCCCCACCCCATCTTTTTAGACTTCGATCATGATTTCCGTCACACTGTGTTTGTTTCTCCCAATCCAGGCCCCCATTACAGACCTCACAGTGCTGGGAACTGCTCTATTGGGCATTCCAATTGGTGGTATGTACAGTGTGTTCATGTGTTTTGGAAAGCCTTGTTCATTTGATCTATACCTGGACATCCCTTTTAAAATACAAGATTCTCTGCAGGCTGGGGTACATACGGGGGGAAGCCTTTACCAATTTTCTTATTTCTGCCTTATTTCTGTTGACAAGTACATCTATTCCTATGACATCACCATCAAACCAGTACTCTGGCCACCATTAGATGATTTATATGCTAGACACTCTTTGTCATTTACCACATATATTATGGGATAGATATTCTTACTTCTCTGCTTATATAATCATTTTAATTTATTCTGGAACTAATATTCAGGAATATGAGTAAGCTGTCCAAGACCACACAGTCTAAAACAGACTAAGCAGGTACTCAAAAGTCAATTCCATCTGCCAAAGGGGCCCTGCAGATCTAAGTGGCCTGTACTGCCATCTGGGGCAATGGTGACATCCAGATCTTCTGTATTTGTGTGTTGCTTTCATTGGTGGAATAAAGAGACTGCCTTGGCCTTTTGATAGGGCAGCCCTTAGGTGGGTGGAGTAGACAGAACAGAATTCTGGGATAGAGAAGGCAGAGACAGAGAGCCGCCCACCATGAAGCTGCTAGGTCAAACACGCTGAATCTTTCCCGGTAAACCATGACTCGTGGTGACACACAGATTATTAGAAATGGGTTAAATTAATATGTGAGAGTTAGCCAATAAGAGGCTAGAGCTAATGGGCCAGGCAGTATTTCAATGAATACAGTTTCTGTGTAATTATTTCAGGCACCGGGAGCCGGGCGGGACAGAACAAGGGGCCCTGCACCAGGAGCCGGGAACGCAGCCCTCACCTCCCTACTACATACTACACAGACCCAGTTGCTGCTGAGGACCGGACCATGTCTGGGTCCATGGTCCTACCGTAGCTGAGACCTGTGTTGAAGTCCAAGGCCACCAATGGGTACACAGAAGCCAGGGGTTGAGGCTGCAAACTGTGGCCTTGTTGATGATGCCTGGGGGTCATGCCACCACCAGTGCCATCCTGATCTGAGTGGCCTGTGCTTCCACCCAGAGCCAGGATGTCATCTGGGCCCAAGCTATTGTCAAGCACCAGGTCTGGGTCCATGGTCCCGGTGCATCTGAGGTCTGTTTTGATGTCTGTGGCTCATGTCACCTCAGAGGACTATAGGAACCATTCACGATGAAATCAGAGGGTCATGCTGAACCATCCCTGCCGTACGTTGGACACTGCAACAAGAGAGTTGGCTTCAACTCTCATGGTAGAACTGACCTCCTGCTCCTGGGAGAGACGGCCCCACCCCTCATCACAGCTAGCAAGACTGACCCTTATGGCATGGGTGTAGCGGATCTGGCTCCACCCCTCACCTGAGGAGGGGCAGCCCTAGTGGGGTAGCCCTGGACTGACCACCACCCAGGCCCACAGCTGGGCCGTGGGTTGGCCCACCCTACCATCTACTCCATCTAGGACCTGCTAGTGCTTGTGAAGGGACTGGTCCTACGGAACAATACCTGCTGGATCTCCTTGACTCTGAGTGGCCGCGGGATATCTGAGAGGAGTTTCAGTGAGGACCCAGGGATGATGGTGTATGAGAGGCCTTGAACCAGATCAGTGGCTCATTACAATGAACATGTATTTGCAAGTAAAGCTGATTGGACAAAAGGCTCTACTGTGTGACCCACCGCAGCTCCCAGTGCTACCAGGACGAATGAGGAGGTTGGAGAGGCAGAAAAGATGGAGGAGCAAAGAGGGTTTTTCAGTTTGTTTTTGTTTTTAATCTTGTGGAGGTTTTTTTTTTTTTTTTTACTTTTTTATTTTTCTTTTTACTTTTTGTTTGCTTACTGGTTTTGTTTTGTTTTGATTTTTTAATTTTCTTTAGGGGCAGTGCTACAGGGATGGTGGAGGATATGGAGAGATATGGGAGGTGGGCAGAATTGGGGTACGTGTGTGAAATTCCCAAAGATTCAATAAAGAAATTAAAGTAAATAAAAACTGTGTGTGTGTGTGTTATCCCCAACCTATAATCCAAATTCTGGTGGGGGAGGGGCTGCTATGGAGCACCCCACATTTTCCTGTACTCAAAATCAACAGAGTAGTTTTAGAGTCACGCCTGGGCCTGGTCCCTTACTCAGCTCTGCTGTATCATTCTCCAAAGCTAGGCCCCAAGGCTGAACATATTAATAGCTTTCAGCTGATTCTACCATCCAGCTACTCAAGGCTGACTGAGTGCTGTTAAATACTAGAATAGTCAATGTATTTGCTAATATCTATTAAATAATCTATCTCCTCTATATGTACTTCCAGGCTTTATAAGGGCCAACACCCCCTTCTGAAACTAAGCTAATCTGTGATATTCTTATTTGGTTTATACTTCTCTGTATTTTCTAAACGTAGTATTTTTTGAAGGACGATCTGCAGGCTGTCTACATCAAAGCCACCTGGTTTGATTCTTTAAGCAAATGAAGATTCTCAGACCCACTAGAGACACTGGAGCTCTGCCTCGAGGGGGTGGTATCTGGGTGCCAGCTTTTCACCAAGAGTCACCCAGAGTCAGCACCGTGAACATAAGGGGTAGAACTGGATTATGCTCACCCTGACTGTCTGATACTCACTAGGATGCCACAGCCCTCGACATGTATGTTAGCTTAGTAAACACTATCTGATGATTGCCTTTGTGAAACATACAAAACACAGGCTTCATTCTGTTCTACTTTCATTTCTCCTTCTATGATGAAGTGTCTGACAAAAGGCAGTCTAGGAGAGAAGAAAGTCACAGAGGCAAGAGTTGGAAGCAGCTGGTCAAGAGCAAAGAAAAAACATTCGCATCCCTGCTTGCTCGCTCACAGCTTAATACTCAGCTAGCTTTCCCTACTCTTCCATAATTCCGGACCCGGCCTAGGGAACGATGCCGCCCTTAGTGGGCTTGGTCTTCCTATAGTAATTAATATAATAAGGTAATCCCCACGCACTTGACCACAGGCCAACCTGATCTACATAATTTCCCACTAAGACTCTGTTCCTAGATAATTCTAGGTTTTGTGAAATTGAGAGTTGAAACTAATCACACCGCACGCATGCACGCACAGAGACTTCCACTTTAAACTCTTCTTTAGTTGAGAAAACAGTTTAGTGTGCATTTTTGTTTGGTTTTTGTGTTCCCTTCCTTTTAACAATCTTAGCTGAATCATAGAAATCTTGAGATCAGGATCACTGGGTCCTGCTGAGCTTCTTTAAACACAAGTTTAACCCAGAGGAAGCTTTCTCTGCTGCAGAAGCCAAGTGTCTAGGTGCAAGTTTTTAAAAGCACAGATGTAATAATTGGAACTATTACAAATTATGTTATTGTCTGGGGTGGATGGTAGTGCACATCTTTAATCCCAACACTAGGGAGGCAGAGACAGGTGGATCTCTGAGTTTGAAGCCAGCATGGTCTACAGAGCAAGTTCCAAGAGAGCCGGGATACACAAAGAAACCCTGTCTTAAAGTAACCAAAAACCAATCCAACAAACAAATTATGTGGTTGAATGTATTATTCATAAAAAATTATTATTTTGCTTTTGAAATGTTTGGCGTCCTGAATTGGTTTGTAATCTGCTGAATCAAGTATTGTTGTTTCCCAAAGCACAACCTACAGACTGTCTATTAGAACCAGCTGGTAGAATTCTTTAAGAACAATGAAAATCCCACCGAATGCCAAGGTACACACTTGTAATCCTAGCATCCAAGTGGATACCATAGGAGAACTGCAAGTGGAGGCCCAGACTGAACTACACAGTAAGACCCTGTCTTAGAAAACCAAAACCCAAACATAAAGAGAAGGAAGAGGAAGAAGAAGAGAAGGAGGGGAGGAAGAGTAAGAGGGAGGGAGGAGATATCTCAAATTCGCCTGAGTCCTACTGGATCTCATAAACCAATCATTCAGTTTGTGTGGGAGGATAATGGATCTTAGGAGCTTACAGATTCATGATATTTAATTTGTTTATATGAGATGTTTTGCCGTTGTACATGTGTGTGCACTGTGTGTGTGCCTAGTGCCCATAGAGACCAGAAGGGAATGCCAGATCCACTGGAACTGTGGTTAAGGATTGTTGTGAACCACCGTGTAAGTGAACTGAACCCAAGTCCTCTGTAAGAGCAGCCAATGCTCTTAACCACTGAACCATCTCTCTAGGACCCTGGGAGCCCAATTTCACATCTTACTCCAAACTGCGCAACTCAGAGCTTGTCTCTGGTCCCTGAATTCTTAGAAAATGTGTCTAGTGCCTATTTTATAAGTGTCATGATTAACGAGCCAATGTGTATAAAATTGCTTTGCTCTCTCATACCAAGGTTCCATTTAGTGTACAAAGCAACCTCTTATTATATTAGCAGTTAAGTGGCTTCTTTTGGCAAACCCAGGATTCAGTTGTGATGTTTTCCGGCAGGTAAGGTTCACTGCAGTCAGTCAGGAAAGAGAATGTAGTGCACACATGCAGGCGTCTACAGGTTCTCAACCTTATGGTGCAAGTTTCCCTCTAGAAAAGTGGTTCTCAACTTGTGGGTCGCGATCCATTCAAGGGTCGCATATCAGATATCTACATTACGATTCATAACGGCAGCAAAACTACAGTTATGGAGTAGCGATGAAGCCATTTTACTGTTGGGGGGTCACCGCAACATGTGGAATTGTATTAAAAGGCTGCAGTATTAGGAAGATGGAGAACCACTGGTCTAGAAGGATCATTTTTCTTTCTTCTCTGGTGGTGGGATGAATGCTAAGCTAGTGGGAAAGACAGGAGCAGAGCAGTGAGAATGTCCTTGCTCTGTGTGGTTTGGACAGAGACCGGTTTCCCCAGGCAGTGACCAGTCACACCCAACTACCCTATGAAGTCAGATGTTCCTGGGCATAGACATTCCTCGGGAATTTTTGTTTTCTGAACAGATTCTCACATTTTCTTTGCTTGCTGTGGAACTAATAATCAAGATCTCCTACTGTGGAATGTGCACGTCCTGATGCCTTGCTCTTGCCCAGCAGGTTCCCTTGTGTGCAAGCCCCTGGCTAGTTCACAAGCACTGGAGGCAAACAGCACTTTGGTTAAGATGCAATGACCTCCTGCATAGAGAAAAGACCTGTCCTTCCAAGTCCTCTCGCAATCTGACTTTTAAATATGTCATGGTTCTTTTCTTCAGCACAACCACGAAAGCTTGATTCTACTTTGGAGCTCACGCGGTGCTCTGGAATGTTCCAAAGGCAGTGGGAAGTAAGAATGATTTCACAAAGCCATCCATCCTAGAAGGGAACACCCATCATCTGCAGCACAACAGTTGGCACTCTGTGGCCCTGCATGCTCCATGGCACTGCGCGCTCCATGGCACTGTATGTTCCGTGACACTGTGTGCTCCGTGGCATAGTCCATGGCATTGTGCATCATGTATTTTACAAATGCTTCTGTGTTTTATTTCATTCAGTCCTCACAGTGAGTCGGAGATCTGGTATCCGTCTGCATCTGTGCCACAGAAGGGACTGGGCCACACGAGTAGGTTAAAGCTAGTCATGGTCAGAAGAACAGTTTACTCACCTCGTCAGACTCCAGAGCTTTTCTTTCAATCACGTGATAGATTAGGGTGCTTTGTGGAAACAAAATAATGTGACATTGACACCTACTTGGTGCTAGCTGTGAACTTGACAAGTTGGACATACTTTACGGGTAGTAATTCACCCAATCGGATATCTAATAAACCATTATTTTGCAGAATGGAATAGGTTAAGCAATTCGCCTGAAGTGTCTCAAATAGGAAGTGGAAGACCCATATCCTAAAGAGAGTTTGCTCTGCCAGTCAGTGCCCACCTCCTGGGTTGTTGTGTCCTCATAGCTGTAAGTGGATGATCTAGAATAGAAGTTAGAGCTGATTAGAATGATTAGAGTTCAACGTAAGAGGGGGTGGAGGAGTGGGGTGTGGGGGTGGGAAGGGTAGCTGGGGGCTCGGGGATGAGGATAAGGGAAGAGGAGAGATCTTGCAGCCATGGCATAGAGAAGGGCCTGGTTACATGCTGCCCTTTCTCTTGAGCACGCTGGAGGGCCAGGACTCCAACCCTGGAGGGCGCTGTGAGGCTGGGACTGGATGAGGTGGAGCTACCTGGTTGGTTGCAAGGAGGATCAGAGTAATCAGCAAAGGGTCAATTGTACAACCAGAAGCCACAAAGAAAACGTGACAACGAGCAGATCCAAGAGACCACCAAGAGAGACAATGGACTCCAAAGCGAGAAAACTTCAATGAGGGTAGCGTAGCAGGATAGCCAAGGGAAGACAGCCACGGGCTGGATTTTGAGGCTTTGGTGTGTAAAACGAGAAGTCACAGCATATGGATACAACATGGTCCTAAAGCCAGTGGAATGGGGAGGAAAGGCTAACCCCTCCCATATCTCTCCTCAGACTTCAGATCTTAGTTAGTTAATCATGGTGGGCCTGGTTTCCTCCGAGCTCTTCCCCGTAGGGATAAAGAAGTCAATGGTCCCCAACACGGAGCTGACTAACACGTCCCTTTGCCCTCCACTCCGCCTACTCTGACAAAGCACAGCCAGACACTGAATTCATTGAAGGATTCTGCCACAAGAGAGCCTTGACTCTGAATATCGGCTTCCATGAAACATGTCTCACTTTGTTCTCTCTCAGCCCGACTCCCTGGACACCCACAACGCCATCCTTATGTAAACAACAAGGCTTTGAAGCACCAGGAGCCCTGCAAGGCGTGGGAGAGATCAGAATGAGTTGCAGGCTCCCTGGTGTGAACTGGAGACTGGAAATCTCTCATAATCTCCATTTGTTTTTGTGGCTGTGAAAATAACAAGTGTTCCTTGTAGAAAATACACGAACACTTCCGGAAAACAACCGTTTTCCCGCAGAGATAAGCAAACATGACGCCTAGTTGAGAGCGGTTCCGGTTCCGCACACAGAGAGTCACGGAGAGTGTGAGAGCGAGAGCGTGCATCACATCGTGTGCAGCTTTCTTTCCTCGTGGTTCTCATTTTGGCACAGATTGCAAGGGCATTCGCTGTAAGCATTTTTAGTGACTGTCTACCGGACCGTCAAAGTTTCTTACTGCCTTCATAGTAGGCTGCCGGCTTGAAACACGGCCTCCTCGGTTTCCTCTGTCTGCCTTGGGAAATTTAAGGTCTTGGTTCTGAGAACCAAAAGATTCTGCTAACTTAAGCCTGGGAAACAGAAAATCTGGGTTTGGCTTGAGCTATGCCACTAATTCCCTGAGCAGCTGCGGGCAATCATGTCCCTCTGTGTAATGCCCCACATCTGTCGCGTTACACTGTCCCGTTTAAAGCAGAACAGTATGCAACGGAGAAGGTTCCACCTGGCGAGCCTTGGCCCTGAACTCCAGAGCCCAGCCCAGCCCAGCGTGGGAAGAACTGGTCATTCCTATTGAGTGACAGGCACTACACCCTGTGCCAGCCATTGTGCAAAGCACAATACTCGCAAAAAAAAAAAAAAAAAAAAAACCTGACTCCTCCCAACATCCTAATATAGTAAGAATTATTATAATTTTCATGTGGCAGAAGAAAAAGCTGAGGCTCAGAGAGGTTAAATAGGTAGCAGAAGCTGAGCGGGTAAACGGATACAGCCTCTGGAGACCTTGCTCCCGTCTCCTAAGGAAAACACTCTTCCCCCAGGACTGGGCTCTGGAGCCATACCCGGCAAGAGAGCACTTAGCCTGCTGCCTTGCAACACTAATGGGCCCGTCCATTTCAGAAGCAGGTGGAAGATTGTCCAGAAGGCAAATCTGTTCAGTATTCAAATCAAGGGAAGGAGTGAAAGCAGATGTGAAACAAGTGGAAAAAACAAAAACAAAAACAAAAAACCTGTGGAACCATGAGAGCAGGAACCAATCTGAAGAGGAGAGCGGGGCCTCCAGCTCAGCCCCGGTCCTCATCCCCTGTTCGAATAATTAAATTATAAAAACATGTGGCTCAGAGCATCTTCCTCATCCTGCCCCCACCCCAGCACACACAGGGAGATGGTATTTTGAGTCATGGTAACCACCCCACAGATTCAGATCTATTTTTGTTTCTGTAGACTCATCCATCCACGTCCCCTCCCCATCCATTCTCTGCTGTGGGTCCCTCCCTCCAGCGCCCACACAACTGAGCTCGAGCAGAGGCCTCAGAATAGAGAGCGCTCCCTTCCCTGCCTCTCTGCCTCCAGGATGACTCACAGGTTGCACAGAGCAGCAAGATACAGGAGGGCTGGTCCCAAACTACTATCTCTTTACTTTGTTCTGCCCCTTCCCAGCCACCCAGAGTCAAGGGCTTGCATCTCAGCTCCCATCAGACCTGACATTATCTCTTCGACATCCAAGGAACACTCAAGCATTCTGGAGGAGGAGGATGGGGACAAGATGGTGGGCAGTGTGAATCTGTCAGGAGGGTATGCTACCCAGTTCAACTGTCCCTAGCCCCATGTGGCTAATGAGCACTTGAAATATGGTTAGCCCAATCCAGAGGTGTTATATTATTAAACGCCCTTCAGTTTTCAAACATTTCAAATACATGTGAACATTTATTACACATATACACTTGCATATGATATATCTCAGTAATATTTTTAATTGTCAGGATTATAATATGTTGAGCACATCAGGTTAAGTAAAATATATTAAAATCAAGCCAGGCCTAGCAGCACACATCTTTAAACCCAGCACTCTGGAAGCAGAGGCAAGAGGATCTCTGTGAGTTAGATCTCTGGTCTACATAGAGACTTCCAGGATAGGCAGGGCTACACAGAGAAACCCTGCCTCAAAAAAAAAAAAATTAACAAGTTTACCAATTTCTTCTCATTTCCATCATCTAAACACCAGGAAAATATTCAGCTGCACATAAGCCTTGCATCAAGCCTTTACCCCTGTGTGGCTGTGCTGGAGTTGGCAACATTTTTGCCAACCTGAGTAGCCAGGCAGGACTTGGGTCTACTGTTTCTGGAGGCCACTCAGACCTATGTCACCAGCTCCCATTTCAGTGGGTCAGTCATTAGAGATCCAGATTCGTTCAAAATGACTGTCCCAGCATGCAACAGTTCTGGGGTGTTGTCTTTTTCATGTTTCTTTAAAGTCTATCCTCCTACCCTTCCCCCCAGTCCTTTGCTGAGGCACATCAGGAGGCAAAGATACTCCCTCCACTTTCAAAAACTCATTGTCCTTCCAGAAGGATGTGTCCCTCCTAGGTGTCCAGGTGTCCCGCCCTGCATTCCCCTCCCGTCTTACATCCTAAATCAGAAGCCTCCTTCCTAGGAAAAGCTATAAGAAGAAAAAACTCCATCCCCAATGGACCTGAATCAAGTCCCTTTCTGTAGTAGCTGTGGGTACCCCATATGAACTTCCTTTGGCCAAATCCCATCATTCTCTGGCATACTGGATTGCAAAAAATGACGGCACTGTCCATGAAAATGTGACAGAATATCTTTCTCCCGGGCCCTCCCTACCTGCGGCTCCTCAGAGAATCCTATCTGGGTGCACACTGCAGCATCTGGGACCTGAGGACCATTCAGATGGTGTACCCCAGAGCGTGACTGCCTCTGGACCACATCTGCATTCTTAGATAGGAATCTTCACGTTTTGGGGGACAGGATCTGGCGAGCTGGGCAGATAGATCTTATGGGTTCACCAAGTGAGTGGGGAGCACACTGAAGTTGTGGGAACACTGCTGGCTCAGCAGCTGGCTCAAAGCCCAGCCAGTGCCGCACTTTGCTCTCTCTCCTTCTAATAACTCCATGCTTTGTTTCAAAATAACCAGCCCCTTCTCAGCTACAGGTCTGGAAAGTTCCCTTAGTCCCCCAAAAGACCCAGACCTGATCAATCAGACCCCAGCATCATCCTGGCCAGAGTGATGGGTTCAGAACTGCAGCCAAAATAATTTCAGGAGGCAGCCATGCCTATTGACGTGAGTTTCACAGTCAGGCCTGGGACTGTGTCTCTTTGCTTCCTCCTTTCCCAAACTTGAGTATGACTGAGACTCTCGGCTGCCAGCTCTGCACTTGACAGTGTGTACCTGCAGCTGCCACCCAGCACTGCTGTGACAACGAAGAACAGTAATGGAGCACTTCAGAACAGAGAGGTTGTCTCAGGGTGTCAGGCAGCTGAGGCACCAAGGTCTGGGCTCCAGGGTGGGAGGATCTTACCTCAGGGGCAAGACACTGACCAAGCTTTTCTGGGTCAGGCCCATTGTGCTTAGATCTGGAGAAGCAAATGGAAGAGAAGCGGGGAAGGCAGGTAGAGAGGAGTTCTGGAAAGAACAAATACTTGGTGACCAAAACAGAATACTCAGCTAGAGGGGTTCGGTAAAACCTGAGAGTGTGGGTTCCCCTTTGGAACCTACAAGAAATTTACCTCTGCTGGAGACTTTGGGAATAGGTCTCTCCAAAGCAAAGTTTTCTGGCCTCCATCTGCACCTGCTTTCACCTGGCCTCATAGATGTGCCCTTTAACTCACCGTGGGATCGAATGTGTGTCCATCACACTTGAAACAACTAGTCAGAGGCTTGTTAGTATCCCCCTCCCTCACAGGGACCCCGCAAGGGCAAGAAACGTGGGTTCGTACCATTGAGCCTCTCTTCTTAATCCTATGATCCTACACAAGTCACCCTAATACCCAGATCAGTTCAAATTAGACCATGGCCAGGTATAGTGATGAATACCTGTGACCCCAGCGTATGGGAGGCAGAAGCAGGATCACTGCAAGTCTGAGGCCACTACATAGTAATAGTGTCTCAGAAGGAAAGTGGAGAAGTAGGGAGGGTGGAAGGAAAGAAAGGAGGGAAGGAGGGAGGGAGAAGGATAGAGGGAGGAATGCAGTGAAGAAAAGAGAAGGGGAAAGGAAAAGAAGAAAAAAGAATGAATCACAGAAAATGGGTGTCAGTCACGTGATCTCCAGGCATCTTTAGTTGTGACAGATGCCAAAAATCCCTGTGGAACAGAGTAGAATGGAAGGGACCAAGGCCTCTCTTGGCCTCTCCACAAAATACTAACCCTGGCGCTGGCTTCACCTGCCTTCTGTCCTCCCCGTCCCCTGCAGCTGGCACAGCACAGCACTTGCCACTTAAGGTCTTGGGAGTGGCTGCATCTGCAGGGATGTGAGCATCTCTACCCTGCATCAAGGTCATCCTGCTTCCTCCAGGATCAGGCCCCTTGATGAGACATGGCGTTTCCTTCCCAGGGACATGGGGACCTCCGGGCAGCAGACTTTCCTTCTCTTCACAGAGAGATGGATATATGGAGCCTCCTCACAAAGACTACTACGCAGTCAGCAAGGCTGGGACGAACTGCACTTCCCCAGCCTCCTGTGAGAGCCAGGATGGTGAAGATGGGACTCTGGCAGCCTGAACCTTTCTCTCCACAGCTAAGAGGCTGGAGAAGCTGCAAGTTGAAAGAGTTTTTGAAAGTTCTTGCCTGCTGGCCGAAGCCTCCACAGAGCTCGGAGGGGCTGGTTGTAACTGGGAAAGTTTAAGAGTTTTCTCTGATCCAGATCTCTATGAGGACAACTCCAAGCAAAGCCACACCTGGAGGCAGAACTTGAAAGATCCAGAACTGAGAAAGGGATTGGATGAGGCCTGTCCTCCAGCTGCCAACAACCAGACTCTTGGGGCTTAGCCATTTCCTTAGACACTGCTCATGGCCACTGGGTCCATCACCTGCCTCCTTTGCCCGGTGGTTGGACTGTCTCTGTTTTCTTTGTTATTTACTTCTAAGCATGGATCTGTGGACTTAGGTCAGGTTCCCTTTTTTCTTTCATTCATTCACTTTTGCAGTTTATCTGAACATGTGTTCATCACAGAGATACCCACAGCAGTCAAAAGGCAGAAGCAAGGCCAAGTGTGGTGGTACACACTTATCTCTGCACTCAGGAACCAGATACAGGTAGATCTCTGTGACATCAAGATCAGTTTGATCTACCTTGTATCAAAAAAGAAAAAGTAGATGAAACAGGAAACAGATGCTTAAAAGAAATCCCACACTAGCTCAGAATTGAGAAATAGTCATTTATTTGGGGGTAAACTCACAAATAAGAATCCTCCACTTGACCAGTTGAATCACAAGATCCAAAAAAGCAGCCGGCAGAAAAGGAGCAAGGGGAAGGAGAAAAAAGGGGCACACGCAGGTTTGGCTTCTGCATATATAGTATGAGAGTCCATGCCCCATTAGGCGGGTAATTACAAGCTGTAATACTTCCTACAGCAGGTAGAAGATACCCAAGTGTCCATTGATAGGTAAACAAATGAGATATAATGTGGTGTATACATGTGCAGTGAAATAATACGCAGCCTTAAGAAAAGAATAATTCGGACACAGGCTACTGTATGTAAAACACAGAGAATACTATGGACGGACAGATAGTGTGTGATTCATTTATATGAATATGCATGCATGTAAAGGAAACATGTACACAGAATAGTGGGTGCCGCAGAGGCCAAAAGAGGAGGTCAGATCCCTTGGAACTGAAACTATAGACCCCTTATGAACTGCCATGTGAGTGCTGGAAATCTAACTGGGGTCCTCTGGGAGAGAAGTCAGTGTTCTTAACTACTGAACCACCTCTCCAGCTTCTAAACAATAAAAAACTTAAGAGTAAAATGGTAGATGAAGTTCACAAGAGACCAGTCTTTGCAAATCCCATTTCATGTGCCCCACATATTCCAGTGGCAAGGCCACGGTGCCCTGGAGAAACATGGGCAGGCTGGTCGCTGGCCCTCTAACAGGAGGAAGGAGAACAAAGAACCAGTAAGAGTATCCAAGATGTTAGTGTAATGATCTGCCCTGTCCCTTTAAGAGACAGCCCCACCCACTCCCTTCCCCATTCACCTAGGCAAGTGGACTTCCTTCTGCTTCCAGCCTGAGTCCTTCCATTTCTCTCCAGAAGAGTCAGCTTCTGCCTCTCTCCCTTCTCCCCACTGTTCCCCTTGCCCCCCTCTGTCTCTCTCTCTCTCTCTCTGCTCTTCTCCCTTCTCTCCTTCCCCCTTTCCCTTTCCCCACCATAACCCACTAAATAAATACCCACTTTCTCTGCATGGCATGCCTAATAGGTCTCTGTCTTTCACCTGCCTCAGCTGCGGCTCCTCCTGCCTCGGCTCCCTGCCTGGGACCAGCTGCCTTCATGGCCCACCATGGTCTCCTGCCTGCTGCCCACTGCCACCACTCAGGGACCTGCACCGCTACCCTTGGTCCCGTGGAAACCGACCAGATCCACAAGGCGGCTGTTTTCAGTTCCAGCCTTTGCTCCCCATTGCTGATTATGGCATGACTCAGCAACAGAGTGGATCACACCTCTAGGTCTCTTGTTATTATGTTTAAAACTCCCGCGGCTCAAAAAACATGGCTTCTCCATACAACACGAGACTGTTGCCATTTTGACTGAGGTCAGGTGACCTTACCACCATTTTAACTGAGGTCAGGTGACCCCACTGCCATCTTAACTGAGAGCCAGGTCAGGTGACCGTGTCCTGCCATCTTTACTGAGCCTGCTGTGGTCTCGTGCTTGCTGCCCACTGCTGCCACTTGGGAACCTGCGGCATTTTATATTTTATTTTTACCATAACAGTCAAGCCTCATCTAGAGGCCCAGTAACTCTGATTTTAGGAACTGATCCTTCCTGACCTGGGTGATTGCCTGATTTTTCTGAGACCATCTTTTGAGTTGTATACTCACAATCTAGTTGGAGAAAAGAGTCAAAAAGCAAAGGAAATTGGTCCCAGAGAAAACCTGACTGGTGTGAGATTCCCCTCTATATGCTGTGAATATGTTTTATTACCATTGGTTAATAAAGAAGCTGTTTTGGCCAATGGATTAAGAGAGTAAAGCCAGACAGGAAATCCGAACAGAGATATAGAGAGAGAGTAGGAGACACCACGTAGCTATTGAAGGAGAAAGATGCCTGCTGGAACCTTACCTTACTGGTAGGCTACAACCTCGTGATGATACACAGATGAATAGAAATGGGTTAACTCAAGATGTAAGTGCTAGCTAGAAATATGCCTGAGTCGTGGGCAGAACTGTGTTGTAATTAGTTAATTAATTTATATAGTTTCTGTGTGATTATTTGGATATGAACAGTCGGAAATGAAAGAGCTGTCTCCATTTACATCTGACCTGTTTGACAATTGATGTCTCAGTTCACTCTGCCCAGTTGAGCCTTCACCCAGGAAACCTTTGCTGAACACTCTCTGTGTGCCCAGCGCTGCTTGCTCCAGAAGGATGGGCTCCATTCAACAGCTCTCCCCAAGCCTCCTTGAAGTGTGGCCTCTGATATTTCTGATCCCACCGAGGTACCTGATGCTCTGGGGATCTTTTGCATGCAGATAATAGGAGTGTGGGCTATTAATAGAGCTATTTCAAGGCTGCAATATGTTTGTCTTGTTTCCCAAGCAACTCATAAGTTGCCTAGTATACAGTCGCTTGTAAGGGATGGGTGAGTTCAGGGATGGATGGGGGATAGATGGGTGGGTGAGTGGATGCTGGGATAACAGGAGTCTTCCTTTGGGTTTTGCAGAAGGAGATTCTGAACAATGACTTGAGTGACCAGAGGAGATGCTGATAGATGAGGACAGAGAGATAGGCAGGAAAGGAAGCCAGGAAACGATGAGCCACCAAGCTGTGATGACACTCACCTATTTTGGAGGACATCGTGAATTGTGGCTTAGGACCAGTGAGATGACTCAATGCATCAAAGCTGTATCTTGCCTGACACCTTGCTGCCAAGGACAATTTGCTTCCGAGCTTGAGTTTGATCCTGGGACCCGCGTGGGAGAGAGAACCGACTCCCACATTTTATCCTCTGATCTCTAAACATACACCACGGCACATGTAAGTTTACATGTGTGCGTGCACAATCACACACACATGCACACACTGGAAAATATTAAAAGCGTTTCTTCGATTTTAATACGGTTTGGAGGTATTTCACCCAACACATGAGAAAGCTGGGCCTTTAGCCTGTCTTACTCAGCACTGACTAAGGGCGCTGGAAGCATTTCTAGAGAAAGGCCTGGGTCAGAAGCCGCTTACAGACACAGGGCCTGGAGCAGTGCATGCTGAGGAGTCAGGGCTGGTGTGTCTCCACTCAGCACTCAGTGTACGGCACAGTGGGAGGGGCCATTTCCCATAAAAGGGGCCCAGTCACCCAGTCTCCACTGAGGCTTCCAGTAATTCCCACCCTTCCTCCCTGCTCCCTCCCAGTTCCCTAAGGGCAGCAGGAGAGTCATAGGCCACTGTGAACTGGGAGGCTCATTTTGTCCCTCTGTAGCTCTGTGACGGTGGCCAAGCCAGTCCCCAGCACCCTGGGAACACCAGGCAGTGTTGATGAGGTATCAGGGAGGTGCACAGTCCCCTCCTCTTGTCACTGTGCTGAGACAGCCACTCCTGACAGCAACACTGGCCTTGCTGGTTTAACAGACTGGCGAGTGTGGGAGAGTGAGCCACCATGATTGGTTGTGCCTGGAAGAGACACACGGGGCTATTCCTGTCTATCAGGCACACCTGTGGCTTCCCAGAACCAGGGGTTAAGTAACAAGGTGTGCTCAAGTCTAAGTGACAATGTCAGGAAGTCCACTGAAGTTCTGAGGCCCTATTTCTTACAGGCCCTGTCAAGAATAAATATGGTTCTCAGTTGATAACCCACTGAGTGAAGAACAGTGGGATTCCTGACCTAAAGAAACTTCACCATGGCCCTTCTAGCCCTCACACCCATCAGAATTCAAGAGACTATCCAAAGTGCTGCCCTAGAAATGACTCTGTTCCCCCCCCCCAAACTGGCACACTGTACTCACTTCCTGGGAAATCAGCATGCTCCCCAGTATATTAAAGACTCTCCAAAGTTCATCAGTTACAGATAAGCTAAGCGAACTCTTGCCAACTTTGTTTAATAAGTGTTTAGTTTATTTAACTTTGAACTCATTTAATCAAGTGATACCAACAGCCTCTTCAGAAAATACCCAAGGAGAGTCTGCAGATGGTGCCTCTGCCTCCTGGAATGTCATCTTCCCAGGCCTTTGGGTCTCTTGCATGTGGCTGGCAGAGCCCACCAAGAAGGCAAGGCTCTGACCACCTTTCAGTTGGACCATCTCTCACCTGAGGTGAACAACTATGAGAAATGAGGTTATGTCTCATCCCTCAGGGACATGGGGCAAGCTCACTGTATAGAAGCGGCTTCCCCAAGCAAACCCACTGCAGTACACTTCATCCAGGGATACTCAAGGAACAAGAAGAACCAGATCATACCCCCGTGCTGGTTGCTACATGGTGACTTCAGGCCCAGGAGCCATATGCCTTCAGCTTGTCTCTGATAGCAGGCCAGTTTATTAGTTTATTATTTACAAGCAAGCAAAAAAAAAAATCCTGACTCTGACATGCACATTGTCTGCCTGGCAAGCTCCCTATGTCCTGAAGATAAAGCACAAAATCTTCTGTGGAATCTTCCCTGAATCCCCTTTCCTTTGTCTGAATCCCTACAGTTCCTTATCCTTATCTTTACTCAATTGGTTACCACAGTGAATTCTACACAACTAATGAGCATACTGAACACTATACAACTGGTTAGCATACATAACTCTACACAATGTATTACTATACTGAACTTTACACAGCATATTACTATACTGAATGCTGCACACTGTGCCTCCCCCTAGACCTAAAGAAGATGCGTATGGTCAGAGACGGCATTATGTTTGTCTTTGGTACCCAACATAGCACCTGACACATACCAGACACCTAAAATATCTTTAAATGAACCAATGTCACTAAGGAATTACAGTTTTCACAAATATAATAATAGAATGAGTGAACCTGGGCTTGACTGTGGGAAGCAAGAACTACTTTGGTTGTTTTTTGTAGAAGGGTTGTGTGTAGAGAATTAGACATTGACAGCATCCATCGGGCTGGCTGGAAAAGAAGACTATAGGCTGAGCCTCTGGGGAGGTCCCAGTAGCAGAGAAGGTAACACTCCTTCCGCGGCCATCCAGAGACCAGGGTGGGAGGAAGCCATGGTGCCAGTAATCGCTCCAGATTTATGCTGCTGCTGCTGTGACCCTTGCCTGGGAGCATGAAGCTCAACACCCAGGAAATTAAAACCCAAACCCCGAGGCCCTGTGCCTGATGCCAGAGGTATTCCAGTCGCCTCCATGAGGGGGCTTGCTAGCGAAAGGTTCAGAAGCATGGCTTCTCTCTCATTCCCACTGCCAAGCTTACTGGTGGCATCCTTCGGGTGGGCACCGAGCCTTAAGGGTTCAGTGACATCTACAGGAGTCTGAGAAAAAGTTTCCAGCTTATCACCCTCTGCGGTGCAATGAGGAAAGCAAAAGGCAGTCAGGATGCCTCTGAGAGGGACCATTGTTGAACTAGTCACCTGAGGGCTTGTTGCCATGTGTGAGTGATGTACACAAGGTGTCCCACTGAGTTAATTCTTCCAACACACTGACTAACACCGCTGTGAAACATCCCCACCCTGTCCGTTCAGATATCGAGAGTCCCACACTGCAGCCCCAGCCACCTTGTAAAGAAAGTCACAGTGCTGAAAAGCCCCTGTCTTCCCTCACATTTTCAGTGGGCTCCAGGGAACAGCAGATGCTCCCAGCTACCAGCTGAGTCCCTCTCCAGGAACTGCCCTGCTCTCCGATCATGCTCCTGAGAGAGACTGCAACAAGCCCACACCTGATGAGTAATCCATGCTAGTCCTTTGTCTCAAAGTGGGCCAACCTAGAAAAGCCACACCGAAGCCAGGGCTCCCCTAGGAATCAGCAAATCCAGGGCATTTCAGGTCTCCCTCTGGGCCTCACTCTAACCAGATGCCACATGAGGGTGTGAGTTGGAAAGTCCCTAGCTCTGGGGACATTCCTCCCATTCAGTTACAGCGAGGCCAAGGGGTTAGCATGAAGTTAGCAGGACAACGCTGGGGACGAGCTTCCATTGCAGGAACAGCCATGACTAAACATGCATGAGATGAGGTCACCAGACTCCACAGGGAGCTACAGACCACAGGGTATGAGCAGCCTGTGACTGTTGACTACCGTCAGTGTGTCATCAAGATGTGTCACTCATATCTCTGAGCAGAGCAGCTGTGACATCACCAGACAGCCAAGCTGACTCACTGCCTCCAGAGGTGGCCTGCCTTCCTCTCTCTTATAATCACTTCATCTCTCTGGGTCTTGGTTCCTCCACCTCTTCAAAGAGGAAGCCATGTTCAGACTTCCTACAGAGAGGACAGATGTGTACCAGCTTGTTTCGGTCTCTACACCTCCCTCGTCTCCTACTATTGGATGGGTATAAAATCCAGCTGTCCCGACTGACTCAGAGAACTACCAAAGATGATGGGTTCTGTGTTAGACAACTTTCCATTGCTGTGACAAACACCAGAGCTAAACCATTTATAAGGACGGAAGGTTTATTTGCGTTCATGATTTTGAGAGTTTCAGTCTGTAATCCCTTGGCCTTGCTCCCTGAGCCTGAGGCTTCCCAGTACGCCAGCCCACACTGTGTGCTGGAGAAAGCTGCTCACCCCATGGAAGGCAGGAAACCAAAAGAGAAGGAAAGGGCCAGAGTTCAGTATCCCTTCCAAAGTCAGGCCTCCCGTGACCTAATTTCCAACCAATCCCCAACTCTCAAAGGCTCTCCCACCTTTCGACAGAATCATGACCTCTGGAGTAAGCCCTGAATACATAGGTCTCTGAAGAACATTCCTGATCTAAACTATAGCAGGTAGCTGTCTTCAACTCAAGGGCATTCTTTCATTTTCTGTTATGATGAGGGGCTTTCTAGACATTGCCAAGTTCTTGGATAAATTCAGCACACCTTTGGGAACAGTTAAGTAAAGCTTCTGATAAACATGTCTCCTTTTTGATATGAAAATTAGCACAAGATTGCTTTAATCAGCAAAATAGCTTGATTTAAAGCTGTTCACCTCCTGTAGACAGGTAGCTTACTTTGTATGTATGTATGTGTATACATAAGTATACATGTTCACTGTATGCACACATATGTGCTGGTACACATTGTATAAGGGTATACGTGTGTGTGTGTGTGAGAGAGAGAGAGAGAGAGAGAGAGAGAGTGTGTGTGTGTGTGTGTGTGTGTGTGTGCGCGCGCGCGCGCGCACGTGCGTGCACATATGTGTAAATTAGAACTTGATATCAGGTATTTTCCTCCATCCATCTTCACCTTATTTTTGAGCCAGAGTCTCTCACTGAACCAGGAACCTACTGACTTAGCTAGCCCAGCTAGCCAGCAAGCTCTAGTGAGTTGCCCGACTGCCTTGTGAGTGCTGGATTATAGGCACATGTCACTGGGTCCTGCTTTAGTGAGAGTGTCAGGGATGGGAACTTGGGCCTTAGTGTTTTCATAACAAACGCTTTCCCAGGTAAGTCTTCTCCCCAGTCCCAGGATCGTTTACTTTTAAGGGTCCTCGCATCCATGTCCCATGATCATTTCTCAGCCACATGATCTTAGGCTGCTACTAAAAGTCTCTTTGCCTCAATTTCCTTACCTGAACCATAGCAATAAGAATTATTCCTGCCTAACGGGATACCAAAGTGACTAAATGAGACTCTGCTGGTGTGTGTTTGAATGAAAATGGTCCCCATAGGTTCATATGTTTGAGAACATGGTCCCCGGTTGATAAAACTGGTTGGGAAGGATTAGGAGGTGTGCCTCTGGGGTACAGATCACCTCATTCCCAGTTATCTCTCTCTGCCTTCTATTGGTGAATCAAGATGTGAGCTCTCGGCTACTGCTCCTGTGCCTTGCCTGTCTGCCTGCTGCCTGCTCCCTGCAGTGATGGTCACGGACTCTAATTAACCTCTGAAAGTTTAAGAGCCAAATCAATTCTTTCTGTTTTAAGTTGCCTTAGTCATGGTGTCTTGTCACAGCAATAGAAAAGTAACTAAGACAGCTGGCTAAACATTTGTGTCAAAGCGGCTGGCAGAGGAAGTATTTGTTAAGTGCAAGGTACTCTTATCATGTCTTAGGATGAACAAAAGTGTGTGATTGGTGGATTGGATGAAAATTATAAGTTGGTTGATATTATTAAACATACAACTATGATGAAGACATGTAGGTTGGCCCAAACACTCTAGCCTTCCGAATAAGGTTTTGGGAGTTCGAGATGCCTCTGCTAAGAGGAGAAAAAAAAATCAGTCATGCCATCCAACGGCAACAGAGCCAAAATAAAATTCTTAATTGTGTGTTTAATCTCCTCTTTCCAAGCCTTGAGATTTAGGGGGTCTTTCAACCCAGCTCTTTTTATGGAGTCTTAGGAAAGAAAGCAAGTTTGTCAGCTACTCATGGTCTTCATTGAGCAAGGCTGAGGTGGTCTTTTGTTTTAACACTGCGTTATTTGATGTTCCACGACCTTTATTTCTTGGGTTTTGGGGGAGATCATTAAACCTGCTTCTGCCGCATGCTCTGCCTCTTCTTAGGGAAAGCTGGACTTGGCTGCTGGAATTGGGCCTCACTCCGACTGCCAATTCCATCTCACTGCACATATGCCCCTGCAGAGAAGCTGCAAGCAATAATATCTGAATGCTCATCTTGCCACTCCCAGTGATACGGGGGCCTGTTAGTGACAAGGAAGGATGGGTTACTCTGGTTAGAGGCCTAGCAACTCTTGCTAAACAGTTCTTGACAAATTGTTGACAAGGAAGGAAGAAAGGAGAGGGGGAAGAGAGAAGAGGGAAGGGAGGAAAGGAAGAAGAGAAGGATGGAGGAGGATAAAAGAGGTGGGGGAAAGAAGAGAAATGACCTACCGAATGAGCAATCTGAACGTCAGTACACCCCATGGTCCAAGTCCTGGGCCTCTTTATCACTGCATCTCCAAGGCCTTGCTCAGTACCCAGCACACAGTGAGCACTCAGCAGGTATTTGCTGAATGGGTTTAAGTGAACAATGAGCTATGGCTATAAAGTTTTACAGATTCACATGAAGACCTGCCCCAGGAGTCCAAAACTTAGCCTTAAAGACTGATCAAAGTAACTCCACAAAGAGTCTAATCGTGATGCAGTATCTGTGGAAACTGGATCCTGGGGCCTCCTCCCCAATACCAAAGAGTACAGACATGCAAGCCCCTATTTGTTTGCAACCCATGCGTATCTCTCCATATACTTCAGTTACCTCTAGATTCCTTATGGTGCCTAATGCAATGTCAGTGTTACGTGAGTAGTTTTTATCTTCATTGCCTGGAGAATAACGGCAAGGAAAAAGTCAATCTGTATTTAGTACAGGCTCCACTTTTTGTAAGTGTTTCAGTCAACATTTGCTGGTGTCTGGATTCAAAGCCACTAATAGGGCTCTTGGACTGTAGTATAACTACCCTTATTTTATACAGGAGCAAACAGAGACTAAGTAAGCTGAAATAACTTGCCTGTGGTGAGACATTCTTGGGGGAAGGACTCTGCCCTCTTCCCACCCTCCAGCCTTGGGCCTAGAGCAGCAAGGTCAATGCCACTGTTCTGCTGGACACAAGAATATGGTCATAGATCATCTCGTTTTCCTCCCGATTCACAGTTAATTCAGGACCCCCACAGAAGTAAGGCATCTTGTCCCAAGGCTACATAGGTCATAGAAGAGAACAGCGTTACTTACAGTCAGGTGCATTATCTCTGGACCTGAGTAGCATGCAACTATGGGTTCCCATCAATACCAGCCTCTCACAGGCTGATTGTCTGTGATTGGATGGAGAAGAATTGTGAGCAGGGACACTTCCCTCGCACACCTGTGTCAACACGCTGCACCCTAGAATATTGAGGGCAGAGTTGCAGGTTGTAGGCTGCAGATTCCAGGAGTGCTAAGGAAAAGAACACACTAATGAAAATCAGAGGGGACAGGCCACCCGTCCATGCCAGTAGCCTCTAGGAACAACACCCTAGCTCTGGCCCTGGGCCGGGAGATGTGGGCAATGGGAGTCGTGGCTGATTTGCACACAACTGTCCTGACTTTATCACTGCAAGTCCTGCATCATAAGAACGCTCTCAGATCCTGACCAAAGGGCTTCTTGGCCACCCTGTCTATTCCTGCTGTCTCTCCTACACCATGCATCTACAGGAGGAGAAGCAAACAGGATTGGGTCAGAGAGAGATGCTCTACTAAGAGTCACTTGTGGATGAGAGACACTGGCAGGTCCTCTCTGGACTGAGCCACCATTGCTAATATTTTGGAGCACTAACCTAGGGCCAAATGGAAGGGCTGGACTGGGTGAATGCTGTGCTGATTCCACAACACCCCTGTAGAGCAGATCTTGTCACTCTCCCACTCAGCGTGGGATCTAAGGATCAAGGAGGGGAAGCATGTGCCCAAAGCTCACAGCCTAGAAGGTGGCAGAGGCAGGATCTAGATGGTACAGAGTCCGGGGTCACTGTCCCTTCACTTTGGTGCCACAGAAGTAGAAGAACACCACTCCCAAGGAGGGGCTAGCCAGGTGTAGCATGGCATGCCCACAGTTCCAGCGCTCCAAAGGCTGAAGCAGGACAGCCTGGGCTACATAACAAGACTCCATCTTTTAGACAATGCTCAGGATGGAGAAAGGGATGAGTGCGGTGCCCATCTGTTATTTCAGCTGCCTGAGAGGCTGAGGCAAGAAGATCGTAAGCTCAAGGACTTCCTGAGCTACAGAGCAAGCCCAGATTCAACTGAGCAACCTAGTAAAAGCATGTCTCAAAATTTAAAAAAAAAATTGTTTTTAGGCTGGGCAGTGGTGGCGCAATCCTTTAATCACAGCACTTGGGAGGCAGAGGCAGGTGGATCTCTGTGAGTTCGAGGCCAGCCTGGTCTACAAGAGCTAGTTCCAGGGCAGGCTCCAAAGCCACAGAGAAACCCTGTCTCGAAAAAAAAATTTTTTTTTAGTTTAAAATTATTGAGTACTAATGACAGAGGACTTGCCTGATGTGAATTCACAGTACCAGGAAAGCAGAAGAAGGGGAAACCTACGATCATGGCTGGCACGGAGCTGTCACTATGGGACACCATCTACTGAGACTTTCATCAGGATGAGTCTATGTGCTGCTGTTATCGCCCATGATCCCACAATGGCTGGGAGAGGTCAGGTGCTCACCACAGCCACACAGAATGGAGCTGGAATTGAATCCCAACGCTATAACCTTGGGAGCCTCTGGGTCAAGAGCTCATCTATTTACCTCTAGATAGGAGTGGACCCAGCTGAAACCACAGGGCACCCTGGATGGTCACTGTCTTATACCTTTCTATCAGCCCGTGACCCCAGGGCGATGGCTGTCTTTCAGCCAGTCAATGAGCCAGCAACCATTCCAAGAGCCTCTCAGAGCAGTGCAGCTTGCTCAATCCCGCATGGCGTAAAGGGTTTTGTCTTTGGGGATAAACACCACAGTTCCTAGCTATTCTAGAAGCTGCTTTCCACACCCCCGTCAGCCCACTCAGCCATCATAGCTGCGTGCCTGCCGCTCCAGCTATAGGCAAAGATACATCACCTACCTACACAGCAGCCGAGAGGGAAGGAGCCTTGTCTATCAGGCAGGCTCTTCCTGGAGCTGCCCACCTGCTCTATCAGCACTGCAGAATCAAAAGCCACCATGAGCCTCCATACCTTCTGGATCTGGCTTGTTTCCATGTTGTTCAAGGAGACAGCTGTCTGGAAGTATAGCTGTAAGACCCTCAGGACACAGGCCTAACCTCTCCTCTGATATCCTCAAAGTCCATATGGGGAGGGGGATCCCACGAGACTCCTGGCTCCTCCAGTCTCCCACACTAGATGATAGCATTGCTTGGGTTCCTGAGCAGCAGGGTGGCCTCTAGGTGAGGACACTCCCTTCTTCATCAAGGCGGAGTGACCTGGCTGGGATGATGGCCTGTGACGGTTGACCTGTCGACAACATCTGCCACGCCATTGATTGCTAGCATTGCTTCAGAGTCTGCCTGGCCAGGTGAGTGCCCCTTACCTCCTCGCTGTTCCATGTGTATCCTTCCTGAAGCTTCCAGAGAGGAGAAAGAGAACGACCTGCCCCCAAAGAGGAGGGCCATTATTTGGTCAAGGGTATACCAGTAGCTGCATTACCCTGCTTGAACCTCCAAACACGTTCTCAAGATGGGCCAATCCAGGGGTGCAAATAGTATCTTTAGAAAATAAAATGAACTTCGTTGTATCTCCTACAACCAAAGGAGAGGAAAAAACTGGAGTAGAAGGAAGGGTCGTAGTCCTAGGTGATTGGCAAAAGACTGCAAGTCCCACGGGCCAAGAAGGACTCTCAGCCACCATTTGGGCAGAAATGCACCAGTTAAGTTAGAAACAATGGAGCTGGCCTATAATGTATTAAAAAGACCAACCATCGCTGTTTACCACATGCTGGGTACTGAACAAGTCACTTTATGTGTGCATTTAATGCTGTGGCAACCCTAGGAGGGGTTATCACCATCTCCATTCTACAGATGTGTAAAGTAAGGCACAGAGGTACCATGTTTCTTCCCTCAGATCACACAACCAGAGAGTGTCACAGATGGGATTTGAACCCCGGATGTTTCAGGACCACTGTGGGAGCTCCAAATAGACGAGGGGCAGAGGGTAACATCACAGACTCCTCAAAGAAAGCAGATGCCTGGGACTCTAGTGCACAGACCCTTGCGGATGGGGGGACGTCTGATGTTGTAGAATGTGGGTTTTCCTTTCATTTAATGAGCTGCCTTGGGGCCCTGTCTGCAGGGCACAAACAGACCCAAAAGGCTGCTTGATGGAGAGAATTCCTCAGGCTCCCAGCAAGAAGCTGGAACAAGAAAAGTGTGTCATCTCTGACGCAGCGTCTGACACCCGGGTCAACTGTAAATGCGCTATGTTACCCTGCTTTCCAAGTGGGGTCATGCGCTTCACTTTTATCTCCCAAGTCAAATGTTTTCTCTGTCTGTGCAGAGGTGACAGTGTGTGCGTCACTGGTCCAGGCTGGAACTGCACAGCCTTACTCTGCAGATCTCTAACGGATCATACTTGGTTCATGTCCCCTTCGGTTAGTGCCCTCTCTCAACAGGCCACCACCCTGGGTACCTCTTAAGCAGCCAGCAAACCATGATCTGGCATGGTCAGCCTGACTGGCATCCACTACTAGCAAGAGGTCATTTGCCTGGTAAAAGAACACTGGTAGCCAGAAGCAATGTCCACGGCCTGTCCCTCTATCTAAAGACCAGGTCACAATAGTATGTAAGTTGAGGTGGGGAGGAACAGCAGTAAAAACTTCCCCATTGAATGTTCCCTGTATGTCAGGCCCATTCCTGCATCAGCTTCCAGAAAGAGCTGCAATTAGAATGAAATTGTCTGAAGCAGATAGGAGCCCATGAGGCATACAAAGATTAAACCACCTAGTCTGTGCACGAGGAGCCAGGAATGCATCTGCACTGCCTGAAAACAAAGACTCTGTTTGACCGAATTCCAACCAGGCTCCTCCAAACCTCACTGATTAACTCTCTCCAAACCTTGGACTGTCACGGCGTGAACAAAACATACAGGTCTCCAACGGTCCAAGGTCACACCCTTAGGATGCTCCCCTACCCCAAAGAACATACCTGGGGAAATTCCCAGCTATTGGAAGAATTTACTGATTATTCCAACCAAACCCCATCTCCTGGCTTGGGTGGGAACCTGTCTTGCAAAGGTGACCAAACCAAGCGGAGTTCACATTGACCAGTCCCAACCTCCTGCCTTTATCATCTTTCAATTCCCTGGCTGTATGAAGCCCCCATCCACCTCCCACTCTGACTCTCTCATGGGTACCTGCTGCCCCTTGACCCTGTCCATATCCTCTCTCTGACAGACAAGGTGTGGATGAAGGGCGCTTTGGGATTCTACGCTCCTGATCGCTAGGGTCAGATTGCTTTCTGCTTTTCTCTATTTTCCAAATGTTAAGAACTAAAAATACATCACTCCTGCTTCAAATGGGGGTTATTTCTAAAAATAAAAAGGAGAGATGTTTTTTAGTAAAACCTATAAACCCAGGACACCCAGTACTATGTATTTCTGAAGCTCACAACCAGGTCTCTGGCCCGTAAAGAAGTCATCGCATATCTGGTGGAGTCCCACCTCTCTGCCCATTCCTCCCATCCTCCTCTGATCCTTGCTCTGCTGGTGATACCCACCTCCCGCCTGACAAGAAACAAGTCATTCCTGTCCCCATTGAGCAGCATCTCAGCTATGTCCTCTAGGATGTGACTGGCTGAAAGGCAGTTGATAAAGCCAGAGTGAACAGATTCCTCCAGGTGGCCACCTTTTGGAAAGGGTTTTGCCAGACACTGGACCAACACAGACTAGAAAGCAGCCAGAGCCTAGAAACTCCAACCCTCACCCTGAGGAGATCCATGAGCTGCCTCTCAACTATGGTGAATAAGTTGCCCTTACATACCTCTACTGTTAACACTGTCAATCAACTCTGTGCTGGGTTCCATGACAGCTATACACACACACACACACACAGAGAGAGAGAGAGAGAGAGAGAGAGAGAGAGAGAGAGAGACAGAGAGAGACAGAGAGAGAGAGGCCTGCAGGGAGTGACTATCCTCATGTGTCTTAGGGTTTCTATTGCTGTGAAGAGACAACATGACCACAGCAACTCTTATAAAGGAAAACATTTAATTGGAGCTGGCTTACAGTTCAGATGTTTCATCCCTTAACAGTGGTAAGTATGGCAGCACGCAGGCAGACATGGTGCTGAAAAGGTAGCTGAGAGTTCTACATCTGGACCAGCAGGCAGCAGGAAGAGAGAATGACACTGGACCTGGCTTGAGCATCTGAGACATCAAAGCCCATTTCTACAGTGACACACTTCCTCCAACAGGGCCACACCTCCTAATAGTGCCACCCCCTATGAGCCTATGGGGGCCATTTCATTCAAACCACCACACCATGTATGGATGAGCATTTGTGACATGAGCACAGCCAGGTTAAGGTCGCTAATAACTCATATTCAATGGTCACAGCAAGCCCTTCCCTGGGTCAGGCTCGGGGGAATGCCTTCCTCTGGCCTGAGTATCGATGTTGACAAACAGTTGACCTTTAGGTAAAAACAGTACATACAAAAAGAATACCAAGGCCAGCTTGCTTGTGCGAGTGACTGCATGATCACTCACTCCTGCAGCAGAAAACCCCACCCACTGATATTACCCAGCCTGTGTCCTTGTCCAGTCACTGCACGTCCTGGCTGATGGTGTATTTCCATCTGAACGCATGGCCCCACCCATTCCCAGCTTTATGTTACTTGTGTCTGTCTTTCTGAATCTCTGGTCACTCCCAATCAGGTTTCTGGGACCCAGCTAACTGGGTCCTGGTACAGGCCTCTGTCAATACTGGCCATACATCCCTGATGCATGATGACAGCACACTTAACTCACAACAGCCGAGACTCACGCCTATGCTCAGAAGCTGTGTGCTGCCTAGGTCTCCCAGTCAGCCAGTCTACTCAGTAAGCAGCACGCTCTTGCATGTGCTCGCTCACAGAAGCAGTGCCATGTGTTTCTTCTCTACATGGCCTCCTGAAAGGACATCTACACAGTGAGGAGCGCTGGAGGACAGACTACCGCCCACTGCAACAACAAGCAGGCTTGTTTACTGTCCATTATGAAAACTGTGGATTCATCTAAGTTCAGGATTCCTCTCTGCTGATACAACACGCCAAAATGGCAGAAAGCAGTCGTCAGGCTGAAAATGCCCCCCAGCTCGCACTTCTTTCTAATGCAGGCGCCCTCTGAACCCGCCGTTAGTCACTGTGAGAAACAAGGCCCGAGGGACCTGCCCAGATTGCTGGTGATCCGCGTACCGCTACTGCTGAGAATAATACCATGTTCTTTCTCCCGGTGTCTTGTGTCTTCTGCCAGCACCCATAATACTAAAGCAGACTAATCTTGTAGCCTGCAGGGGTGGAGGTCAAATTTCAGGACGTTCTTGGCCTATGCCACTCAGCCAGTGGGCGTCTGAGTCTGCCTTTCTCCATCAGGGCAATTGGCGTTGTTTTCTTCTCTGTGGCTAATGTTAATGAATCTTGACTAAAGCCATGCTTGATGGGCTGAAAATAAGGGGAAAGTTGCTAAAAATGACAAAAGTAATGACAGTTCAAGGCTCCTTCCTCAAAATGGTTAAAACGTCACCTTCAGATCAATAAGGAAAATAGGGTTCTTTTAAAAAGAAAAAGGTGGGGCTGGAGAGATGACTCAGTGGTTAAGACCTTTGTCTCACTTGCGGAGAACTGAGTTCAGTTGTCAGCACCCGCATGGTGCACTCAGCCATCCATAACTCCAGTTCCAAGGGATCCAACAGCCTCCTTCTAGTATTCTCCGGTAGCAAACATGCACATGGCTCACATACAAAATTAATTTATTACTGTTCACCTTGGGTTTCATGGTCTAAGTTGATGAGGACAACTGACCAGGTCTCTTCCTCAAGAGGGCATCAGATCTCATTACAGATGGTTGTGAGCCACCATGTGGTTGCTGGGAATTGAACTCAGGACCTCTGGAAGAGCAGGCAGTGCTCTTAACAGCTGAGTTATCTCTCACATACATATATATACATACACATAGACACATACATTCATACCACAGGCAAAATACTCATACACATAAACAAAGTATTTTTTAAAAGATACAACACAAAACATCAGAATACCACTCTATCTGGGCTGGGTCAAGGAACAGTTGAGAGAGAGAGAAAGAGAGAGAGAGAACATGTCTGTCTGTACACCAGTGCCACTGGGACACATCTTTGCACACCTCTCCCAGATAGTATTTGCTAACTAAGACACCCCTCTTTCGTCATATGGCTTAAATTATAAATACCATGGAGATTTGCAAGCTGGGATTCATCCCTCATTCCAGCCCTGTCATGGGTTAAACATTGGCTGGGAATTTGCAAGTTTGGCCATGGTTAGACTTTGCTCTAAAATACCACTTGACAGCAGAGTAATTACGAGGTTTAGTCCGCAGTGTTTCACACAGTTACTCCCTTTCATTTTGTTTTCAGCTCTGGAAAACAATGACCATTCCACGAACAATAAGTTCTGAAAATAGAGCATTTGCAGGAAGAGTTTAGTAATCAAAATGCGCAAGAAAATGAATTTGACTCACTTTTTCCAGGCTAAGCCGTCATTGCGCTACCTGGTGACCAGGCATAAGGAAGTCATGGGAACAGATGAGATCGAGGTACACGAGCCAAGGCTTGGTGCACAGGCATGTGCTTCCCTCTCCTTTCCAGATCCCTTTAACCTCACCCATCGAGAACGCTAAAAGACGCACGTGACAAGGCTTCCATGCTGTGGGATCCAACCTGTAGTGGCTAGAGAAAAGCCCCCCCCCCAAACTCCATCCTAACTGCTTCCTTTTGAGATGAGACCCGTCAGGGTCTTCTGAGGCATGTGGGGTGCTCAAGAAAGGAATCCTGCCCCAGGGGTGGGAGACAGTGATACTCACACCAGTTCTTTTCAGTCTAGCAGAAACTGGAGCAGGGAATAAGTGCACACACACCACTGGCCCTCAGGGTCATATGTTCTTAGGAGCTAAACACTCAGACCCCTGACAGAGTGGTCCAGGGAGGGGGAGGTGGCTTCATCGGAGCTGTTTGCCCATTTACCATTTACACACAATCTCTCTCTCTCTCTCTCTCTCTCTCTCTCTCTCTCTCTCTCTCTCTCTCTGTCCTTCTCTCTCTCACACACACACACATTTTATTTTTCATTCTCATTAAAACACGTAAAGGCCCTGAAACTCTCCAAGCCAAACCCCACACACGTGTGTCTTCACAACTGTCACACAGCCCTGTCACAGGCTAAACATTGCCTGATTCACAGTTCTCTGTTCTGCTCTGTCTCCCCACTGGGTCTCTGTCTAGTTCTTCCAGCACGGTTGGCTGAGCAATTTTCCTTTGGGGAAACTTCCCACAAGAGATCCTTCCCTCTTCAAATACCTTCCACTCTTGGAAGTTCAGTTTCAAGCCTTCCATTCTGCTCCCCACATTTTCTTTAAAGCGTCCTTTGGCTTCGGTTGAAGATGGTGGTTATTTTAACTGATGACTCTTGAGGAATTTGTTATTGTAGCCAATGCCACCCCCAACTGCACCCCAGATCCCTTTTCTTAATTAAAGTGGTATCCCTGGAACTAAACTCTGTGTAGGGCAGGTACAGAGATGCTCCCTGTGTAGCTGGCAGGAGGAATGCAGCAACCGAGGGACTGAAGGACCTTTGAAGCCACCAGGGAAAGAGGTAGAGGAGTCTCGCCTTATCCAAGCAGCAATCATGTTTTGTCTATAACATGTTCACATCTCTAATGTTTCGGCCTTGCCACCCCCTTTAATCTTGTCATGAGAAACAATTCCCAGTGTGGAGAGTTCTGGCTTTTTCTTTCACTACATATTACAAAAACTCAATAATGGTCACATTTTTAAATGTCTATATGCTGCTAGCATCTCTTCAGACTCCCTAGAGATGATGGCACTGTCCTTAGAGAAAGGTCCCTTTACTCGGTGAGTTTCTGGATGGTGGAAGTGATGTTCCCTTAGAAGGCAAATCCTTATGGGAGCATTATTTCCAAAACTGACAAAGTTTGCCAAGAGAAGTCAGTTTCCTAAAGTCAGAACTAACCTCTCATCTGTCCCCACCTCTGCCCTTATAGGACACAGTTCATCAGAGGTTGAGAGTCTGGGAGCAATTTGATCTGAGAACACACAGACACAATCGCTGTTGTAGAATGTAAACTTGCTGCAGATGAAAGATAAATGTAATCCTAGCAACAGTGTAAGACTTGAGAGTCTTACTCTTCTTTCCTTTAGTTCAGCTAGAGAATTAAAAAAGCATTCATGAAATTCCAAAGACTGCAACTCCAAGACAGTTGAAGGAAACGTCTTCCAAGTGGAAAAGATGCACGCAATGTAATCCTTTTGTGTAGGTTTATGTCCTGTGTTATTGCAAAGAATGTGCTCAGATGAATCTCAAATACATCTTCATCAGTGGCCGTCCCTCCTCCAATGTTCCTCAACAGACGTGGCTCTAATGAAGCTCCCTGCCCAGGCACTGAGAAATTCATATCTCAGTGTGCCAGGAAATAATGCAATCATGGTTTGCAAATGCAAATTGGGGGAGTCTCTAGACTCAGTAAATAAAGATTTATGAGATTGCCTCATTAATATTTTGTGCAAGCCGAGGCTCACACAAGCAGAGTGAGATGAAATCCTCAGTAGCGTCTTAAGTATCCAGCTCATAATGAGATACAGAGAAGCTGCCAGGCGGGCAGGAGGGAATAATGGGTTCCTGCTAATAGGAAGCTCCGTCTCCTACAAGATGCATTTAGTTCTGTTTGTCAGAGAAGGGCTGTATGCACACCAGTCGCCATTTTGTGAGCCATAAAACAGAAGCATAAATTGATGTTTCTCCTGGACTGACGTTTTCATCCTGCCAATCTAGCAAACACAGGGAAAACACAACACGCTCTAGGCTGAATGGAAATTTTATATTCTCATCAAAGCCTCATCTCTTTTGTTTGTGTAACTTAAAGAGAGAAAGGAAGTATCTATATGAGCTGAAGCTGCACTGGGAATATAAAACCCCAAAGAGCTTGCTTCCTTTCATCTAACACTGTTTTTATTATGCTTTGTAAAATATATGTGTGAGTGAGCATGATTTCAGAAAGCAAAATGCCCCACCAGGACCAAGCTAGACCAATTGCTTAGAGAGCTATACAAATGCATCTTAGAAGCAGCTTTCGGTGCTGTTCTGCAAGGAACATTCATTCTTACCCCAAGGACACTGGTGATTTCTTTGAAACATGCTGACCCAGTTCCTTCAGGGTGAATGCGCCCAAACAAACACAGTTCTTACATCTAGGGCTTCATTTTACCATTTCTATCTTTCTTACCCCCAGGGAAAATACTCACTTGCATAGAGATTTCACAACACCTAAAATAAAAAAAAATAGCTAACTCAAGTGGACAATTTAGAAGAATTGAAATGGAAAGAAAAAAGTCTTCATCTGTGTAATCACATATGAAGCAGAATGATGTAGCTGAGAAGTGACCCACCGTGGGCTGCCGCTTCTCAGCAGAAGGCAGCAAAAAGACAGCCTGAGAAAGTGCTGTTCCTTTGGCCCTGAAGGTGGGCATGAGCCTTCCTTTCCCCAGGGGACCATACTGAGTCTTCGAATCTATTAATATTACATGGGAAGTTCCAGAAATAAACTATGCCTAATCTTACATTGCACTGTGCTATGCATAGACTGACCAAGTCCTGCACCATTGGCTCTGTCCCACCTGGTAAGTGGGTTGATCAGTCCTCTCGTCATGAGACCGCAGACAGCGGCTGGGGCAGTGTGTGTGCTCAACTAACCTGCTCTTATTTAACACTGCCCCATTCCAACATAAGAGCAGTGATTCTGGCAGGCCAGGCGCACCAGAGAGAAGCGGCAAGGTGTTCTCAAACAGTAAAGGGCAAAGGGGTTTTATTTGAGGGAAAAGGTATGGAAGAGTGTAAAGGTCCAGGGAGATAGCTTTGAGAGAGACCACATTCACATAACTTTTGAGTACCGCATGTTGTTGTACTCAAATCATTCGATCCTATTAGTTGCTACCAACTTCTTACTATGCCTAATTGATGAATCAAGCATCACTACAGACAAGAATAGGAGCAAAGAGAGTATAAATGGGATTTGGCATTGTCTGTGGTTTGAGACTTCCAATTCTTGGCAAAGTCCACCCCCAAGGAAGGGGCATGGAGAGGCAGCGCAGCTGCTATGTCCACACTGCTACATGTCCACACTGCTACATGTCAGTAGGTTGTGGGAATTCCCTTCTGCTGGGTACCCCTCCGTCGGTCAGCTGTGATCATTCCACTCTGCTTGCCTCTTTGGATGTCTCCACTCTTTCTCCCTCCCATCCTTGGGGGAAAAGAACACAAGCCTTCCCCAAGGACGTCACATGCTGAGGAAACCGTGCCACTTAGGAGTGACGTGTGTGACCATCCAAAGCTGCCCGTTGTCATCCTGGCTGTGGCTGTTCAGACTCGCGAACTTGACTTCTCATGTGTAAGGGACAGTGCCATCCCATGACACCTTATTACGGTTAGAGTCCGAAATGTCCCAGACAGGCTTGTGTGTTTGCACAGCTGGTCCCGCTGTAAAATGCTGAGGGATCTTGGGCCCTAACCTCCACTGGAGTGGAGGGAATTGAACATTATGATCACCCCAGTTCCCGTCTTCACCCTCTGCCTCACGGCCCCAACCACAGTGTGAAGCACTCTGCCACATGCTCCCAGCTGACACAGACTGAGCCACACTGGCTGTCTCGCCTTCTCCCCCACAGTGGCCCCATGGAAACCTCTCCTTCTTTATGTTGTTTGCATAAGGCATTTTGTCACAGAGGTGAAAAAAGCTAGTAACTTACACCTCAAATCCCTTGCCAGCTCAGACTTTCCATCCTGAGCAAGGCTCCTTTGGGAGGCCAGCACCTGTGGCTGTCAGCTCTTGATTTACAGCTAAGCACACGGTTTGCCTCAGGCATCCTTTCTCATTAGCATGGATTTATTTTGTAACTTCACATCGATAACAGTTCACTTTGAAGACTGTCAACGGACAATAACAATGAGAACCTTTCCATGAATACAAAACCACATGAAATCAGGGTGGCAGGAGTGGTGAACACATTCTGTGACTGAATAGTTTTGGGAAAAAATACATACTTTAGAAACATAAATGATCGCAAATGGTACCTTTTATTAACAAACAAGCAGAAAAGAAACTCTGCTTTTCTTAAAATCTCAAGTTATTTTTCAATTATATTAACCTGCAATCAGGAAGAGATGGCTACTGCTTCAGTGCCAAGTCACCGCTGACCTTCAACAACTGCTGGAGTGCAAAGGACGAAAAGTGCTGGCTTGTTTTTAGGAAGAACCACAAGGTTCCTGAAGGAGTCAGCCCAGAGACTGGGAAGTTGCATCTTTTTCCTGCACAGCTGGGAGCATGCTGAGGAGAGCATGCTGACAACAGTCGCTCAATCCCAAGAGTCGCTGCTGCAGGACAGACCGTCCGTCTGCAAGGTGGGCATGAGGTCCAGGGCAGGGCCATGAAGGTTCTCAATCTGCCACCTCTTCTTTACTGCCTTTACGAGGGGTCATCCTCTGACCTTCTCAGTTGCCTGTTCCAGCTGGACTTCACAGCAACCCTCCTCCTGAGCCAGCGCAGTGCTCCCTGAGCACAAACTCAGCGTCTAAAAGCTGGCAGGTGGTAAGCACAATGCCATCGAATAGGCTAGCAACTCCAGGGATGCGCAAAGGTCCTACCAAGTCAGACACTCTCGTGTGTAGGCGAGTTTTTCTGTCCTGCCAGCCAGTTCCCAAATAACCACACAGAGACTTAAAACTAATTATAAATGCTCAGCCAATAGTTTAAGTTTGTTTTTAGCTAGCTCTTACAACTTAAATTAATCCATTTCTGTTAGTCTATGTCCTGCTTCAAGGATTGTTCACCTCATCTATGAACTCTCATCTTGCTCTGCATCTCCTAACAGCTCCTCGCCACTCTTCCTCCTTCTCAGTGTTCTCTTAGTCTGGTTCTCCTGCATAACTTTATTCTGCCTAGTCATCGGCCAATCAGTTCTTTATTAACCAATGAGAGTAATACATATTTATAGTGGACAAAGATCATTCCACAACCCTCGTGTCCAAGAGTTCAAACATACCTGAGACTGCCTGCTCCTCTTTTCCTAGAAAGTTCAGTCTTTCTAGAACTCAGTGTCCCTGTGATCATTCCTAGATCACTTTCCAGACACTTCTGGGCATCACCGAAGCATCTGTTCTCTCTGTGAGCCCTAATAAGATGGTCCTGGCATTGTCCTGCTTTCAGAATATCTTGCCTAGCAGTTGGGAGCTGCCCAGGGACTTCAAAGTCTGTTGAAGAACTAACTGCTTGGATCTTGGCCACACCACAGCCACTGGTATGTCATTGTCTTTTGATCTACACTCATGATCCTACCCTCCAACAGGGCCACTGCCATAGCCTCAAATTTGAACCTACTGTCACCTTACAGATATCAGGTAATAGTGTTGATTGACAATATCCAATACCTTGTCCTAGCCCAGTGGCAGGTCTTCCGACCTACTCCAAGGGAGACAGAGCAATTTTCAGTCACAATGCCAGCAGCCCTGTGGCTCTGCAGTCCCGTTGCCACTGTTTCTCTGTCTGACATTGTCAGCCTTGTGGTGTTCCCTGAGCACGAGGCATTTGTAACATCTGTTTTCTCCACTGTCTCCTGGCCTCTGGCACTTCATTTCTTAGTCAGCTTCCACTCTGGCACCCAGAACTCCAGAAGCAACTTGAACTGTAGGCAATGACTTCTGTTTATGCATTCTAGAATGTTCCAAGGAAGTCAAGGCATTTCTACAAGGAAAGATGTTACTCATCCCCGTACGACTCCAGCCAGTCCAAGCTGCCCTCGGCACTGAGAGCAGTCTGTAGGCCTGTCTGCCTTGCATTCATTAACCAGTGGTATTTTTAAACACATGTATTTGTTTTAGCTTGGGAAGACAGGACTCTTCAGAATTAACTCCAGTCTAGTGACCTGTTCAGTCCTAGAGCTATGACCAAGCCTGTGACAACCTAAAAGATAGACTATGGCCTGGCATGGAGGCACATGACTTTGATTCTAACACTCAGCACTGGGGAGACAGACAGAGGCTGGCCCAAGCTACATAGGAGACTTTTGTCACTGCTTTTTGTCTCAGTGGTAGCAACAAGCAGATGCACTATGAAGATCTCTGGACTTTGGATCATTAGGAGTGGTGGACTCAATTCATGGGATACTAGAACGGGAGAGTCATGTAGTTTATATATTTGCCAAAATCCACAGAATGTACATAATAAGTAAACTTCAAGATAAGCTACAGATTTTGGTCAATAATAATATATTCATGTTGATGTACTGCCTGTGACAAACATGCCTACGTAGCTCTGGTCCATGATGATTGGAGACTGAGTGTGTCAGAGGTTCAGGGGGAACTCCATGTACTTACCACACAGTTTTACAGTAGACCTAAATCTGCTTTAAAAAATAAAGTCTAGGTTCTAGGGAGGAGATCCATTAATGCTTGTCACGCAGCCATGAGGACCTAAGTTTGGATCCCCAGCAGCCACACAAAAATCTGGGCACAGCAGCACAGGCCCCAGTGTTGGACAGTTGAAACAGGAGGATGCCTAAGGGTTCCTAGATAGCCTGCCTTAGCTGGACCAGTGAACGTCTAGATTCAACAAGAGACCCTGTCTCGACAAACAAGGTGGAGAGCAATTGAGGAAGACATACAACATAGATCTCTAACCACCACACGCATGCACACTTCAAACACATATTCATGTGAATGTGTATACATACATGTACCAGACATACAAAAAGTTTCTACTTCTGTTAAAAAGAGAAGCCATAAAAAATGAGCAATTAAACATATAACTAATGAAATATTTCATTAACAATAATTTATAAAGGCCCAAAACATAGATATAAACATATACTTATATTTGTATTTCACATGCAGAAAGGAAATTCAGAGGTATAGAGAAAAGGAGAAAGGTCATCAAAAATGCCTACCTAGGGTTTCAAAAGGCACAGAGAAAGCCTAGAAAGAATAAAAGAGACATTTGATGAGATTGTGGGAAGAAAATTCCAGGATATTTCATGCATTCTTAAACCTAGAAGCATAATGAATTTCAAACAAGATAAATAAATATAACGGCACACCAAAATACATCACAGAATTTTAAAAAGAAGAAGAAAGCTTGGCATGCAAATTTAGGAGCTAGGGATGCATCTTAAGAGCAGCTGGAGGGCTGGTGAGATAGCTCAGTGGGTAAAAATCACTGCACACACCTGATGACTTGAGTGTGATCCCTGGAACCCAAGTAAAGGTGGAAGGAGATAACTGAAGAAGTATCAAGGAAGAAATACTCACCAAACAATCAAGAGAAAATAGGCAACATTTACAATTGCTGTCAAAAAGATACCTGGGTATAAGTCTAATAAAGGTAGACAATCTTAGAGAAGATTTTATTATGACAGCCATTAAGGACCAAAATGAAATAGAAATCCAAGCCTATGGATATGAAGATTCAATATCATAAAGATGTCCATTGTCTTCTAGTTTATCTAATTTCTATTGAACACAGTCAACTGTTCCAATAACCCAAACCATGCAGACAACAAAATAATCAAGACAATTTCTTGCCAGAAGACAAAGTGTACACCTGACACCCTCTAGCCTCTAGGAAATTGCATCATGTTTCTCTATGTGTGCCAGCTATGCACAGTTGGAGTAAGGGCAATGACATATTCCAAAATCAAAAGCCCAGGCATAGGCTTAGGATGGGGTTCCTCAGATCTGGCACCATTGACTTCTGAGACCAAGTAACTTGATGATGTGGGTCTTATCTGTATATGGTCGGATGTTAGTGACATCACACACACACACACACACACACACACAC